>CM054063.1:31096594-31379754 GCA_028641055.1 Alopecurus myosuroides
GGAAAATAAACAGTGTGCTCTTTATCATTAACATTAAAAGTAAATTTTCCTTGATTGCAATCAATAATAGCCCCTGCAGTATTAAGAAAAGGTCTTCCAAGAATAATAGACATATTATCATCTTCAGGCATTTCCAACACAACAAAGGCAGTTAATATCATACAATTATTAGCAACTTGAACAGGAATATCCTCACATATACCCACAGGAATAGCAGTAGACTTATCATCAATTTGCAAAGATATATCAGTTGGTATCAATTTTTCTAGGAGGAGTCTTTTATAGAGAGTAAAAGGCATGAAACTAACTCCAGCTCCCAAATCACACAAAGCAGTTCCAACATAATTATTTTTAATAGAATACGGAATAGTAGGTATACCAGGATCTCCAAGCTTCTCAGGAACCTTGCCATTAGAAGAGTAATTAGCAAGCATAGCGGAGATTTCCTCATTAGGAATCTTCCTTTTGTTAGAGACAATATCTTTCATATATTTTGCATAAGGAGGCAATTTAATAGCATCAGTTAAGGAATTTGCAAGAACAAAGGTTTCATCCATTCACAATACTTGTTATAATGTTCTTCTTCCTTAGATTTGTGTTTCTTATTAGGAAAAGGCATTGGTTTTTGTACCCAAGGTTCTCTCTCATTACCATGTTTATTAGCAATGAAATCTTCCTTAGTATACTTTGCATTTTAGTTTTCTTTTCAGTTTCAGCTACAGGCTCTTCTTTATTTACCACTTTTAGTTTCAACATCAAATATAGATATACTATTAGGATCTTTAGCAAGTTCAGAGGATTCTACAGTAGTTTTATGTTTCTTCTTCTTTTTCTTCTTAGTATGAATAACATTATCATTAGTTTGCTTATGATCATGTTCAATTCTTTTAGGATTTCCCTCAGGATATAAAGGATCTTGTGTAGCAATGCCAGTTCTAGTTCTTATTTCATAAGCATGTTTTTCTTTAGAAGCATTAACTAGCAAATCTTTTTGCACTTTAGCAAGTTGATCAATTTGAGTTTGAACCATTTGAAAATGTTTAACAAGCATTTTAACATCATTAGAGGTCCTTTCTACAATTCCATGCAAATTATCAATAGCTCTAGAGTTTTCCATTAGGTGATGTTGCACTCTCTTATTAAAATTATCTTGCTTGATAACATAATTATCAAATTCATCTAAACATTGATCAGGAGGTTTGTTATAGGGAATATCTCTACTATCAAAATATTGGAGAGAGTGTACCTCAATGGTGGGTGAGTGAGGGATTGGCTTACATAACTCTTCTATAGGTGGAATATTCTTCAATCTTAAGATTTCATACCCCTCTCTTTAAGAGATTTATTGGCTTCTCTCATCACTTCATCATTTAATTCAATCATTCCCCACTTCTTGGGTGTTAATGTTGGTGTTGATACTGGAGTAGGAGTCAGCTCAGGCTCAATCATAGTCCAATCATCATGATTTTGTCTTATTTTAGCCATTAATTCCTCAGCTTCTTCTGGAGTTCTTTGCCTAAAAACACAACCAGCACAACTATCCACATATGTCCTAGATTCAACAGTTAGTCCATTATAGAATATATCAAGAAGTTTATTATCTTGTAGCTTATACCCAGGTGTAGCTCTGACTAAATAACAGAACCTTGCCCAAGATACATGCAATTTCTCTTCTTCCAATTGCTTAAAATTGAATATATTTTATAAAGCAGCATGTTGAGCACTAGCAGGAAAATATTTCTGAAATAAAGCATTAGCCAACCCAATAGGACTATCAATAGATCCAGGATACAAATTGTTAAACCAAGTTTTAGCTTCATCTTTTAATGAGAAAGGGAATATTTTAGAAACAAAGTAGCTATGTTTCTTAAGATCGTCAGAGAATAAACTACTCAAAGAGGAGAGCTCATTCATATGTTTCATAGAACTTCATTTTCAGTACCACAAAAAGGTTCTTTCTAAACAATAGATATATAAGATAAATCAAGAGAGAAATCATAATCCTTGTCCCTAATATTAATGGGAGAAGTGGCAAGCTTAGCATCAGGAGATAATTTATATTTTACAGCGCGACTTTCAATAAGTCTCATAACAGCATCATCATCCTTCATAGTATATATTTCATCAGTAATATCAACATAGGCATCATCTAAATCATCACTAGGATTCTCTATAAGATCAGGTGAAACAGCAGGAGTAACAGGATTTTTATCAGGAGTTTCAGTGTTTGCAATATTTTTAGCTTTAGCAATAGTAGCATCTAAGAAAGGACCGAGAGAACCACTCTCATCAAGCACGGTAGAAGCATCATCAAAAGTATCAGAATTATTTTTAGATTCAGCAGAGGTAGCATCTGTAGCATGTGGTGGTGTAAGCAGCTTACTCATAACAGACGGTGAATCAAGAGCAATAGAGGTGTTCAGAGTTGTACCTCTTCTTGTAGTGGATGGTAATATAGGAAACTTTCCATCACGAGTCTTACCCATGATGAATGATGGCAGTAGATAATAATACTCTCCGGTGAGCTCGGAAATAAAGCTATGCTCCTCGGCAACGGCGCCAGAAAATAGTCTTGATGACCCACAAGTATACGGGATTGCAACAGTCTTCGAGGGAAGTAAAACCCAAATTTATTGATTCGACACAAGGGAGCCAAAGAATATTTGTGAGCCTTAACAAGTGAGTTGTCAATTCACTTGCACCTGAAAGTACTTTTGTTCGTAGTGGTTTATCAGTAGTAACAGTTTTATAGTAGCAGCAGTAGTGAAATAATAGCATAAGTGGAATGAAAACAACATCAGTCATGTTTGAAGTAAACAACGGGATTAAATACTGTAGGCATAGGGATGGATGAACGGGCGTTGCATGGATAAGAAAGTTCAAATAATGATCATGTTACGGGCATTGCAGATAAATAAGATAAATCATCCAAGCACTAAGTGACCATAGGCATGTGTTCCATAAATAGTCGTGCGTGCTCACAATGAGAACTTGCGCAACATCTTTTGTCCTACGAGCCCGTTTTCAGCGGGGCCTAAAGGGAACTACTGGCAATTAAGGTTTTCCTTTTAATAGAACACTAGAGCAAAGCATTAACAATCCGTGAACACATGTGATCCTCACATCGCAGCCATCCCCTCCGGTTGTTCCAATTTCTGTCACTTCGGGGCCTCGGGTTCCGGACAACAGTATGTGTATAAAACTTGCAGGTATGATCAAGAAAAAATAATTATCATCATGATTCAATAACATGTTCAGATCTGAGATCATGGCACTCGGGCCCAAAGTGGCAAGCATTAAGCATAACAAATTGCAACAATGGCAATAGCACTAATAGAGGACACTAGGCACTATACCCTAACAATCACGGCATTATTACATGAACGATCTCATCCAATCCCTACCATCCCCTTCAGCCTACAACGGGGAATTACTCACACATGGATGGGGGAAACATGGATGGTCGATGGAGAGGCGTTGGTGATGACGATGACAATGATCTCCTCCACTTCCCGTCCCGGCAGGGTGCTAGAACACGAACTTCTGATCCCCGAATCGAGGTTTGGGACGACGGCGGCGCTCTGTTGTGTTTCTGTGGAATATGACGAACCCCCTCGGGTTTTAGGGTTGGAGGCTACTTGTAGTCGAAATGGGAGTCCGAGGGGGGCTCTTGGGGGGCCACACCCCTAGGTGGCGCGGCCTAGGGGGGACCCGCGCCAGGGGGGTGTGGCCACCCTGAGGCTCCTCTCTTGGCCCCCTTATGGCTCCCGAGGTCTTCCGGGTGAAAACACCAATGGGCTCTTTTCTAGGCATTTTCCCGAAAGTTGATTTTTCTACACAAAAACAAGACACCAAAGTAATTCTGCTGAAAACATCGTTAGTCCGTGTTAGTTGTATTCAAAATACACAAGTTTAGAGGAAAACAATAAGAAAAGTTTTCGGAAAAGGAGATACATTTTCGACGTATCAAGCCTCCAATTGTTGTGGAGATTCCCCCAACCTTGTAAATGAATAGTGACCACTCTCAAATGTCCTGGCACTCCACATTGGTGGACGCACGAGGAGAATAAGGTGATCCATTTAGGCACTTGGAGTCATTCTGACTCCACACCTCTCCAATGGAGATTAGCTTCCATTGGGAAGTGAACTTAGGGATAAATCATCGTATTCACATGTCTCGGTTATTTATGTACCCGATCTCCTTACTTATGCAGAGGTACAGGTTTTAGGCGGTGTTTTAGGAGGACCGAGGCAGTGTTTCAGGCGGCGTTTTAGGCGGTGCTTCGGAATAGGAGGGTTGGGTGAGTACCATGGTGGGACTTCATGGTACTCCTCCTTCACATCATATACCTTGGTATAGGTAGAGGTTTTAGGCGGTGTTTTGTTTTCTTCACCCTCCTTGACATGGGGTGAAGGGTTCGTTGCATAGAAAACAAAAAATTTCTTACGCGACAGACACCCAAAAGGCCAAGATATAATCTAGGAGATGAAAGCAACGGGCAAAGAGAGAGTCTTAAGAAAACATACCCTCGAAGACTCTAAGCGTTACGAGATCAAATCTTGTTGTTGGCATAGTCATACTCACACCAATATCAAGACCGAGAAGATGTGCACCGCAATCCGGCGGTGCCTCCGTGATCAGTCACACGTACGGCTTGATGACGACCTCCATCCCTCGATCCAGCGGGGCAGCGGAAGTAGAGCATCCCTCGGAACTCCAGCAGCACGGCGGCGTGGTGTGGTGGAGAAAACTTTGTTCAGGGCTTCGCCAAGCGCATGAACATGAGGTAGAACAACGGGAGGAGGGAGGTGGATATGACACCAAGTGTGTGGAGGAGGGAGAGCTCTCGCCCTCCTTTTATAGGGGAGGGGAGGCAGCCCAAGGGGGGTGCGGCCTACCCATGGTGGTGCCCCCACCTCTTCCCTCATCATGTGAGTGGACTCTCCACTCACACCCACTCATCCTCCACTTAAACTCCACTAAAAATCCCAAAGGTTTTCCTTTAATAAATAAATAAAACATTTTTATTTCTTTATTTCAGCATTTGTTAATTCTATTAACAAACATTCGCATATAGAACCTCGAATCATTTGTTAATTCTATTAACAACCATTGGATAGAAAACCCCTTGAACTATTTCAATTTTACCCGAAACGATTTCGGTGTTGTCCAAACTTTTCTCCGATATTCCGTATCCTCTCAAATATGTCATCCAACCTTAAGTGTGTCATCCTATGGTTCGCGAATAATACAGACATGATCGAGACACCTCTCCGATCAATAATCAGCAGCGGGATCTGGAGATCCGTGATGATTCCTATATATTCAACGATGAATCTCGTGATCGTGTGAACCATAAACGTCGTGACTAATTCCCTTTGTCTCACGATTTTACTTGTCCGAGATCCGATCATCTGTATCAACCATACCTTGTTCGATCTCGTTACTGACAAGTACTCTTTTACTCGTTCCGTGATATGACATCCTTGTGACCTAGTCACGTGCTTGCAAGCGGTGTTGATGTGATATCACCGAGAGGGCCCAAAGTATATCTCTCCGTCATTTGGATGGACAAATCCCACTCTTGATCCATGAGCCTCAACTAATACTTTCCGAATACCCAATGACACCTTTATAGTCACCCTGTTATGGTGTGACGTTTGATGGCATCAAAGCACCCTTCCGATATTAGTGATTGAAATGATCTCATGGTCTAAGGAATAAGTTACTTCGTATGCAAGATATAACAATATAAACTAAATTACTTGATTGTATTGTTATACTTAATTCGGTTCTATGTTCATCACATCATTCTTCTAATGACATGACCCCGTTATTAACAACATCCAATGTTCATGATCAGGAAACCTTGATCATCTATTAATCAACGAGCTAGTTAAAAGAGAGGCTTTACTAGGAACCATTGTTTGTTTATTAAACACACATGTATCAACATTTCCGGTTAATACAATTCTAGCATGAGAAATAAACAATTATCATAAACAAGGAATAAGATAATAACCACTTTATTATTGCCTCTCGGACATATTCCTTTCAGTCTCCCACTTGCACTAGAGTCAATAATCTAGTGTGTAAGTACTTAACACATATGGTGTTACAGTGTTATTACCATGCTTCGCATGTGGTAAACATCACAAAAGATCTGACATGTTTAGGTCCTATTGTATTTGCATGTTCTTTGCGTCTACACGCATCACTCATTCTCTAATGAGATGTCTTTGTATATATTTGGTCAACCGTTGAGACCTTAATTCCTCAGCTTAAACTAATGTTACTAACATTGTGAAAATGTAGCTTCATAGTGTCAGCATTCTTGGAAATTCACCAAGTTCAATAAAGAACTCCTTGACACAAAATACTCCTATTATTTGTTGTCAACACAACGATATACTTAGCCTTTGTTGTAGTATCCGTCACGATACTTTAATTTTGAAACTCATTCAAATCCAGCATGGAACTTTCTTCCGGCCTATTGTGCTACCTTTCATCACATGTTTTAATTGAGATAAAATTACTTGAATAAATGACAAGACTATTAGTGTAACATATTAGAACTAATATTTTGTCATTACTACATAGGAAAACATATCCTTAGCATTTCTAAAATGACATAAGGATCTCTCCCACTGTTGTCTAATCATCATATGAATTATCCTGCTACAAGATTCTATAGTATAGGAATCATCTGGTTGTGTACATAGCATGGAACACATGACTTAGAAATCTTAATTTCAATTATACTCATCATGTGTCAAAACACTTGAATCTTGCTCAATTCTTTTCCATGTGGCAAGAACTCCTTCTTGTCATTTCAATATTGACTTACTTCAATATTTCATCTATGTAATTTGGCTCAACCATATCAGGCGCTTCAATCCATCTCTTATAGATATCGATACCCAATATCTCCTAAGCCTTTCATCAATATGAAAGTCTTAATCGTGTTAATTTAAAATACATATTTTTCAATCAACCATATGTCATCTACATAAAGCATTAGAAATATGTCATAGCGCTCCCACTTAATTTCTTGTAACTGTACAAGCATCTTTATCATTCATGATGGAATCAAACTCTTTTGATAACTTCATTAAGGTAAAGATTCCAACTTTGTTATGCTCACTTCAACCATTGAAGTTTGCATACCTTTCCAGCAACCTTTTGAATTTTACAAAACTCTCAGACTGTGTCAAGTACACATCCTCGATCAAACTTCCTTGAGAGGAAGTTGGTTTTTGTTATTCAACTGCCATATCATAATATGTAACTTTTGCTAGAATTATCCGCAAAGACTAAAACATCACTACGGAAGATCAAAATCTTGTAGTAGTCAACTCTTTGAACTTCGTCAAAAACATCTTTTCGACAAGCACAACTTTCAAAGATGTAATTATCCATGTCTTTGTCGCTATATAGACTCGTTTGCTATCGTTAGGCATCATGCCTTTCGAAAAGACTACCAAGTCACATACTTGATATTCATACAGGGTTACTATCGCGGATATAATGAATCATAGCCAATTTTACGAAGTCATGATGTCTACGCACGCTTCTATTCTTGTATACAGTGTTGGGCCTCCAAGTGCAGAAGTTTGTAGAACAACAGCAAGTTTCCCTTAAGTGGATCACCCAAGGTTTATCGAACTCAGGGAGGTAGAGGTCAAAGATATCCCTCTCAAGCAACCCTGCAATCAAGATACAAGAAGTCTCTTATGTCCCCAACACACCCAATATACTTGTCAGGTATATAGGTGCACTAGTTCGCCGAAGAGATAGTTAAATGCAAGTAATATGGATGATAATAAGTGATAATAGCAATCTGAAATAAAAATGGCAGCAAGCAAACATGTAGCTAAACAGACGGAATACGGTGTTTCAATGCTTGGAAATAAGGCCTAGGGATCCTACTTTCGCTAGTGGATACTCTCAACAATGATCACATAATTGAATAACTAAATATCTTAGTTGTTTGGTCTTTATATCTGAGAGTGTGTCTTTTATTCGTTTACGACGCTAGAAAACGAATAAGAAGAAGAAGCAGTTGTGGAGCTGTGCGTCAAGTTCAAACTACTTCAAGGCCAGGGACAATAAGAGATTTAAGGCAAGCCATCCTGATGCTTGCTGTTATAATACACTTATCATTATCTATCATGCATGTTTTACTTCTGAAAAGTTTTCCAAAACTTTGATTTCCAAAAAAAAAACTATTTTTGAGTGACTACTATTATATATATACTATGCCAGTAGTTGATACTTGGTGTTACCAAGCCCATAGCCACCATATGGTATTTATTACCATCACAAGTATTAGTCCCTAAGCGGACACCCTAAAAATATGTTCTTGAAAAACAAAGGCTTTTATGGAAAACCCGGAGAAAAGGCCGAGCCTTATTCACCGGAGGAATGTTGGAGTGGTCATTTTTGGAAAAATGGTGTTTTACAAAAATGACACATAACCTAGTCTTCGCCGGACAACCTTTACTGTACTGCCACTTTATCCCAACATGGGCACGGGGCTTAACTTCAAGTTTGTTCTTGATAGTGTGTGTTCTATCTCAATTTGCTATAAGGGATGTGAGTTACCCTCGAACCGAAATGCCGTCAACTCATGAAACACGAGGCATAAAAAGTGTGGGATTAATTTCTCCTCCGGTCGCAGCAGTTGGGTCTCCTGTCGTGGCGATGTGCGACATGGTGCCGGGGAGAACAAACCCAATTGAAGAGACAGTCATATACTAGCTTGAGCATAGTGGATGGTTAGGATCAGTTATCTGATGTTTACATACTGTTGTTATAGTCCATGGTTGTTCACGGCGGATGTACTGGATCTGGTGGATGTGTACACCTCTGTAGAGTACAACTATTTTGAAGTAGCCGCGTCCTCGGAAATGGGCAGTTGAATGGCCATGTAGCTAGCATTGTGTCAAGGTTTTCAAAAAGGAACTTTCTAAAAGATGTTGGACTCATGAAGTATCGAAAGGAGAAAATCTCGTACCGTGGAGGTACCGATGATGAAAAGCCAGAAGTTGTTTTACAAGAAGTTTTACAAAGAGAAAACCTTCTTTTACAAAATGAGTTTATAAAACCTCTTGTACATGCGATATCTACAAGAGAAATAAAACTATCTTACTTTCTTTTGAAGTATCTTCTTCAACGAAGATACAGAGATTTTCAAAATCAACTATGATATGTCTTACATATATCATTGATAGTGAACCCTACTTAAAGCCTACCTATTCCACCATATAAGCATACTTGCATTTTGGTAAGCTACATGATGGATGTCTTGCTGAGTACATTCAAATGTACTCATATTGGTTTCGTCCCTGGTATCAACTTGCCAGATATTGAGAAGGAGTCTCAGAAGGAGATCAACGAGGAGGAGTACGGAGCTGATGGCCTTGCGAACTAGGATCGTCTCCCGGTCAGCAGACTGTAGGTTAAGGCATGACTTGGGCTCTACTACGTTTGTGTGTGTTAGTCTTCCGTTGTGTGTGTTGTGTGTTTGCCCTGCGCGGCAGTTGTGTTAGACTTGGTCATGCGACCATGTCCTCCTTGTAAGTGCTTATGCAACCGTGTAATGGATATTGTATCTGTGTACCAACTTGATATGTTGTTCACGACTGGTGTGATCTGGGATCGTGAATGTATGCATATCGAAGGTGTCCTTGAGCAGTGGTTCTGGGACGGACCTTACAGTTATGTGAGAGACGGTAAGCAATCAAAGCGCCAAAGTTATAAGACCTATCGTGTCTCAAAGCAGCAGCAATAAACGCCAAATCATAAACAGATAGCTTGCTGGCAGTTTTCCTAGCTAATACACATTTAGAAATGAAGTAGGCAAAGTATCGAATGGTAGGGAGTTGAATTTCATGAATTTTACCACTCTCCCCTGTGAAGCTTCTGCCTTGGCAAATCTCTACATATAAATCCAGTAGTGGTTTGGGCTGCCCACTTATTTTCTCACAAGACCCCCACTCAGGCACCTTAGTAGCTGCACAGAAAACACTAAAAGGCGGGCTCACAACTTGGTTATAAATTTATAGTGGACCATTGGGTTAGTTGGAGACCATTTAAAACAAAAATCCTACACCATAGACATAGTTAGTTTCACATATTGGATAGGCTCGTCCTCAATGAAACGCTCCAAACCTGCATTATGCACTAGAGTGTTAAAATCCTGCAGAATTCCTGTAACTTGCATAAATTCCCGACACGGATAGATTGATGGGAACACCCTCTCTTCACGGTGCACGAGCATGACCTCATGCACCTCCAACTCATGCTGGTTTAGTTGATAAGCATTGTGCTCCATCTCTAAAAAAATTTAACAATCATCATAAAAATTAATTTCAAGCAACTATAAGTTTGAAACTACCATAGGGACTTATATGAGAGCTAAACATACATAAAAACTATATTATTTCTACTCAAATCAAGCATGCAAACTCACATAAACGGTCACCTATTGTGGCAAAATACTCAAGAAATACTTCACTAAACAAAATTCTAATTGGACCATCGGAGGAGTCACATACCGGAGATCAAACACACCAAAAATCAGCACAAATGATGGGCTGAAGAAGGAGATCTAAAATCCAGAGGAAGAACACCAAGAACACGGGATCCAGGAAATGTTTTCAGTTTGGTAGATGAGAGAGAGAGGACTTGGGCAGTGGAGAGAGTAGGTGGAGGGCCAGGGGGCGCACACCATGTGCTGGCGCCACCAGGGGGCTGGTCGCGCCACCCTGGGGTGTGCCTTCCTGGTGGGTCCCCCTAGGGTCTCCCAGGTGGCCTTCTGCCTCATTTTTTACGTAAAAATTTATTATAATTTTTCTGGATTTTTTCGAGAAACTTTATTTTTGAGGTATTTCCAGAATTTTAATAATTAATAAAAACCAGTAAAACAAAAGTAAAAATGTGGAAAACAAAACAAAAACCAGTACTACAGAGGTTCTATGACACTCTAAATGAAAGAATAACCAAAGAAAACAAAGGATGTAGTGGTGAAAACAAAAGTATGGGTGGTGCAAACATGCATAACTTCAGTAATCAGAGTGAAAACATCAGGAAAACATGCATAAGGATGGTGGAAAACATGGTTGTACTCAAGTAATAATGTTATAACAGAATTAAACATGGTGAAAACATAAACGGGAAAGGTGAAAACATAGTGAAAACATTGCCCATTTCATTTAAAATCATTTTGTTAACAAGGGTGATCAAGTCTTGCTACCAAAATAATTTTATATGAAACAAAACTTTGTTTCTCACTAGATAATTATGTTACCTAAACTTTGATAGTCATAGTCCCAACCATAAAAATTTCAGTGTAAAAGCGGTTTCACTAATGTATAAACTACAAAATTATAATGGTATTTTTATTAATCTTACCATGTCCAACAAGGTTTGATTTTTTCTCTTGAATACTCCAAACTAATGTGGGGTATTCGAGAAGTATAAGTTGTAGAACAATTCTGCAACTCCTCGGATGTTTTGCTAAACTTGTTACTCAAATTTTATCCTTTATGATCCAATCATAAATACTTGATTATCTTTTTATGATGTTTTTTTACTTCATACTAACAATGGTTTGAACCAATTCAAAAAATGTCAAAACTTTGTTCTCTTTAAATAGATATACTCATATATCTACTCAAATCATCGACGGAATTTTATGAAGGAAAAATTAATCCACCACACATGACTATACATAATATACTATATACATTAATATGTACAATCTCCACTAAATTAGTCGTCCATTGTACTTTGGCCCATGAACGGAATTCTAGTTATCTTTTGGAAGAGGTCCCACAAGCATCAATTTATTCAAAAATAAAATGACTCCGAAAGTCCATTAACATGGAGTTCCTTTCATGTTTTCCTTTCCGGTATGAACTAAAAATGTGGTGTCACAACTTAAGTGAAATTATTTTACGCCTTGCAATGCTTAGCATTTAATCTTATAGATGTTTACTTTACCAACACGATTTAGATTACTCATCCATCAATTATGGAATATGGTCATAGTTTAAACAATCTCATTTGTTCTCACAAAAGACCGGAACAAAATAACAACTTATTAAGTTCTTAAAATAAATCTTGAATGTTTGGTTCGATACGACGATGAACACAATAACACTTTAATTCTGTTCTTGTCATGATCGATTCCACATCTACTACTAGTTCCTTTTAGTCCCTTGTATTTCTTGCATTTTGTTGCTTTGTATGACAACTCATACTAACAAATCTGGTATCAAAATACCCCAAAAAAATACTTTGTTAACTAGTAATACATCTATAACTTGTATATCAAGCATATACACTTGAGCTGGACTTGTCCAATTATCTTCTTTTCTGCAATATATCCTTTTGTAATTCTATTTTCAATATTCCCTTTTCTTTACAGAAGAATTATTCAACATCAAACAATGCTAGTCGTACTATCACATTTTCCTTGGCGTGTTAGTCATATACTATCACCCATTGAGTCATACTTTGAGTTTGATTGTTCTACTAATATCACCATATTAATAGCATTCTTCCAGATTTCACTCTTAGCAATTTCCAAGCAAGGTAAACGATTTTTAGCCATACTTTTAATCCATCCCATCATAACAATTTTGTGATTAAGCTACTATAGCTCGAAGGAAGGAATTTAGAGGATAAATTTCAGCGCCCAACTTCTTGGAAGATTCAAACGCCCAGCGTTTTCAATCATTGCATATATTCAAATAATATAAGCACACATTGTCACGCTAAATTATACTCAGTCATGTTGCCACAAATAAGTTTCTAGATATCAATATATCTTTAACTTGATTGTTTCTGAAAACAATTCTTTTCAGTTCCTAAAATACCTTGATCAACAAAACATTCTTTTGAAGATAAAGTATTATGGAAGCAAGCATGAAACTGGATTCTAAGTAGGAATTATTTGCTCTCTAGATCAATCAATCATTAACCATATGGATCTAGGTAGGAAATACCATAAAATCTACAATAGGACTCAATTTTAAATTTCGCTAATACGGTACCAATCTTAAATGGTTTTACCAGATCATAACAGTTATATCTCAATTAACAATCTAAGTGTAAGGTAGTTTGTGGATGCTAATGAATACTACAATTTGTGCAAACTCACTTTGATTGGTTGTTCATGATAAAATAAGTTCAACTTAATTCAAAATTACTGCGTGAACTCCCACTCAAAAACAACATCCCTCTGGTCGTTTTAGAGATTACACAAACCAAATTCACTACACCAAAAACGATCATCACGTGAGGTGATGTAGCTGCAAAGGAGAACATCGACATGTTCATCGTATCATCCATATGACTCATGCTTTACCTTTCGGTTACGTGTTCTGAGGCCATGTTTGTACATGCTAGGCTCGCCAAGTAGAACCGTAGTATTGCGTGTGTTCCGAGGCCATGTTTGTACATGCTAGGCTCGTCAGCACCCGTTGTATGTGAACATTGAGTTTGTCACACCCGATCATCACGTGGTGTCTCCAAACGACGGACTTTCTTAACTGTGCATACTAAGGAAGAACACATTATTATCTTGAAATTAAGTGAGAGGTGTCATCTTATAATGCTACCGTCGCGATCTAAACAAAATAAGATTCATAAAAGGATTAACATCACATGCATGGATAATGTGATATGATATGGTCCTTCTTGCACTTGATCTCCATCTTGTGCATCATGGTATGTCTCCATCATTCCACCAGCGTGGCACCAAGGTCCATGGCACCTCCATCTTGATTGTCCATCAATAATAAGACAACCATATGGATCCCTTCCGGTATATCAATAATTTACAAAAGAGATCATCTCATAATCAAATTTGTAACATTGACCATATCACAACACATGCCCTGCAAAAACTAGTTAGACGTCTCTAATTTATTTTTGCATATTTTATGTGGCTTAGGGATTTCGAGGATAGAACCGTTCATACCTATGAACATCAACCACAACATTGTTAAACATATTTTTAACAACCCTTCGTAGATTAGATCTTAACTATAGTAGGAGAAACGAACACCCCCTCAGTCACAAGTGAGAGAGGTCTCGCGTACAAAGTACACGTAAAGTTTGTCTAGGGAAGCTTCATCCTACTATGCCACTAAGATCATAAAATACTCAATGAGGTAAATAACATGATCATCAACACCCACATACACCTATGTGTTCTACCCGTACAAATCATCTACGCATAGATCCGGCTCTGATACTACTGAAGGGTTCGTTGCATAGAAAACAAAAAAAAATCTTACGCGAGAGACACCCAAAATGCCAAGATCTAATCTAGGAGATGAAATCAACGGGCATAGAGAGAGTATTAAGAAAACATACCCTCGAAGACTCTAAGCGTTACAAGATCAAATCTCGTTATTGGCGTAGTCGTACTCACACCAATCTCAAGACCGAGAAGATGTGCACCGCAATCTGGCGGTGCCTCCATGGTCGGTCACACGTACGGCTTGATGACGACCTCTGTCGTGGGATAATCACGGCAGATGTTACCTGGGGTAACTGATCTTGGGGCAAGTCGACACAGGTATTTGGGAGAGGGTTTAGCTCGAAGGAAAACATGGTGAAAAGCAATCTAAGAACCGGAAAGCAACTCGCCGGCTCTCGATATTATTATACTGGATACTCGATAACAGGTGTTACAACTATGACTTGAATCTCTCTTAGGCGAAGCCCAGGGGTTGGTTTATATAGTACTCATACCCCTCTGGGCTTGCCCTACAAAGCGCTCCTCGAGTCCTATTTGAACTCTACATACGAACCCTAACTTTTCTTACCATAACCCACAATCCGGGTTACGAACCTTACACGCCCTGGGCCTTCCAGGAGTTTCTTTGTCCTTAGCCGGATTTGGTCCAGCCACCGTCTGGGCCGGATCACACCTGGGAGCTGGCATACCGGGTTACTACTCCCCCATCAGTAGTCCCCAGGATAGCGCGGGCTTCACAGATTCATTCTTGAAGCGCTCGCTATTCCCTAAAAAAAGATATGAAACACCCAAGCTTACATGAACGGGTCAAGTTACTCTAACAAATGACTAGACACAGCTCCGTGACGGTCATTCGACAACTCGATCCTTCCTCGAGTGCTTAACGGACCTTTCCAGATTTGAACCCTAAGATATTAAGGCCCTACTCTCGATAAGGATCCCTGATATCTCGGGATAAATTGCGTTCCCCCTGTCAACGGAACATCTCACCTCGCTCCGAACGCCCGCAACGCCAAACCTGTGCGGATAATTATTGCTCCGTAACTTCCGGCTTTCCAGCCGCGGGTGAGCTCACCACTTCCCTTATAAATATCGACCGAAAGTAACCCTAATCCTTCCACTTTGCCCCAACATCCTTTCTCTCCTCGCTCCCTCGCAGTCCCTGCCTCCAGGCTCGCGCGCACTGCGAAAGATAAGGCCATCTCCGACCGCAATCGATCCCGAGCTTCCCAACGCCGCCATCGAGCATCGCCGTCACGCCTTCATTTCTCTCATCAAGGGCCGTGGTGAGACACTCAAGCCGCGCCGTGCACCAGCCTCATTTTGGACCCTAGTTTCTTTGGTAAGCCTCTCTCAATCATCCAACTGAAACTCGCAATTTCCTCAATTTGACCAGGATTGGATCTGGGTCAACCCGTAAATTACTTTCGGGTATCATCAAGTTAATCCGCTTCGATAGTCCTTAGCTCCTTCAAGCACCTGACGCGCGGTCGCAATTCACCCCCGCACCCTCATTAACCATCAAACTTCATATAAGATTACTTGCAAGTTCTTCGATCTAGATCCGTTCCGCCTTGCTTTTTCCGCCTGTCGCATTAACACCCGGATAATCCTCCTTTTCCAGTTAATTCCTCCACAATAAAGGTATGGGCAACCATCCATGTTCACCCAACCCACCTCAATACGTAAGTAATTAACAATTTACTCAACTTCATCTGATACCCGGTAAATCTTCAGCATTTAGCATCGTAGCGCATTATCCGGGTCTTATTTTAGCCTTAGCGCCTTAATGTCTCCAGATTTGAATGATCTGATGTTCCGAATCTTACTCCATATATTCCTTGTCCCTTGCAGGTCAACTCCATGGCCCCTAAAAGACAGGGAAAACACCCGGCTCCTGCAAAGACCTCCCAAACCACTTCTGCCGACTGGGGCCGGTCTTCAACGACGAAGGCCAAACTGGATGGGATGGCCGAGCTAGGAATCCTTCCTTCTCAAAAGGAAATACACTGGAGGGCTCCTGGCGATGAGACCCGTCCCACTCCTATCGGGAACGAGGTAATTTGTTTTACCGAGCATGTGACCCGGGGATTCCGTCCTCCGGGTCACTCTTTTTTCCGGGAAGTCTTGAGCCACTACGGCCTCCGGGTGTTCGACATAGGGCCTAACTCTATGCTGAACATCACCCACTTCATAGTTTTGTCCGAGTCGTACTTATGCACTCCACCAAACCTTGCTCTTTTTACCGAATTATTCCAATGCGAGCCATGCCGCGAGAGCGGTGACGGAACGCTTCTTACCTGCGGCGGGGTATCCATCCAGCGCCGCAAACACTCACTGATGCCACCTCTCAACCTGAACTCCAACGCCAAAAACTGGCAATTATCCTTCTTTTATTGCCACGACACTTCTCCGGATGGTGAGAGGAAGCTACCGGGTTATTCGGAGAGCCTTCTCGAGCCCTCCGAGTCTTTCAGTGCTTTTGCACCTGACCCTGATAGGGAAGCGATTCAGCCCCTTTTGGCCAAACTAGCGGCCCTCTCAGCCCATGGCCTTCTCGGGCTTAACTTGGTAAGGACTTGGGTGGAGTTCCGGGTTCAGCCCAACTCCCTTCGCTCAAAGTCGCTGCACGAATACTCGGGTCACATCACAGATTCCCTCCGCTATTCCACCAAAAACTTCCCTGCCGGTAACACCAACAAGACCATTAAGGGCTTCCTGATGGAGAGACTAGATGTTATAAAGAACACTGCCGGGTTACCCCCGTTTACTCGGGAAAACCCCGCCCCAGCGGTAAGACCTGGCTCCTTTTTCTCATTTCAGTACTTTCATCCGTTATAGTCTCTAACTACCACTTGTGTTTATTTGTTCACAGGATGACGATCCCTTCTGGAAAGTTGAAAACCCTCCCCCTTCTCAAGACCCTGAAGAGGAAAACGAGTCTGTTGATGATGATGAGGGTACTCTCCCATACCCTTTACACCTGCCCTTCATCTGTGTTATTTCTCTTATCTGATACTTACTCGGCTTTCAGGGTCGGGGGATGAAGAGGAGGAAGAAGAAAATGACCCGGAAGCCACCGAGTCTGACCAGGAGCCCCCAGTTGGGAACAAAAGGAAGGCTAGAGGGGTAGTTGAAAAGGTTCCCTTCTCTTCTATGTCTCGTGCGCCTTACTCCTTTGCTGCTATGCATGAACTTAACGAGCGGTTATCACATTCATCCTTCTTGAAGGACCCTCTCCCGACTAAACGCAGGGTGACCCGGAATTCTCCGGGGGATGATCCCCTTAACCCGGGTATCTCCACTTCACCCACTCATCGAGCCAGTACCCCTCCAGCTCAACCTTCCCAATCTCCTCAGCGTCATCCGTCTCCTAATCATCCACTTGCCGGGCAATTTCGCGTGCCGCAGCCAGTGCTCTTGCCGACGTCATCCGCCTCCAGCGGCGAGCTTCCCCCGGACTATGCCGTGAACACCGGGTAAACTACCTTTACTTACATTTTCTCGTACTGGTTACCTTTCTTTTTTCCGTACATTCCATTGATCAATGTCTCCCTTCTTTTCTTCAGCGCCACAGTTACGCTAAGCGACCCGGATATCCCTGAATCAGAAGAGCAGGGAGAAGAGAAGCCGAGTGATGACATGGACGTTGAGGTTGAGGACGAGGCCGAGGACGGAAATGGAGAAGATCCTTTTAAGGACCCAATTCCACCAAAGACTGCATCACCCCAGCCCTCTGAAGAAGTGGACGAAGACATCATTTTGGAGACCAAGCCGGACTCTCCTAACCCGGACGCTCAAACAATCCGGGTTTCGACCCCCAAACACGGAACAACTCCTCCACAAGAGGGCCAATCCTCCGGCCCTTCTCAACTTCGCCCTGAAGACATGACCTTTGCTCAGATGCTAGATGCCCTGCATACCTTGAAGGGCGATGAAGAAAACATACTAGATGCCTTAATAACCAAGCACGAGGTAATCCCGACTAATCATCAATTGTTTCCATGCCTAGTCCCCAAGTTCCGAGTAAATTACTAGGTAACTTGCTTGGAACTTTGCATAATGTTTCCGGCTGATCCCTCTTCATGCTTCTTTACAGGACTATGTTTCACAGTTGGAGAAGAAGCTGGCCAAGTCCACCAAGCGTATTGGAAAAGAAACGGCCCTTCGTGAAGCTGCTGAGACTGAGGCTCGCAGGTGCCAAAAGATGACGAAAAAATACAGGAAGAGAGCTCACAGGGCTAAGGAAAAACTTACAACTCTTTCTGCTCAAATTGCTGATGTTCACCGTACTGCGACTGGTAAGATTTTTGAATTTCACCTTTTTATGACTCGGATTGCTTTGATTTGAACAACCGCGCTTGCTTGCCTACTATCTTTGCTCCTTTTGCCTTTCTTTAGCAGGCCCACGTGATGCTGCCCCCGAAGAAGATGATGCTGCCAAACTTAAAACCATCAAGAATACTCTTCGCCAACTTTGCGGCGGAGTTAGCTGGATACTTGATGAGTTGCGACTGCCGGATGTCAAGCCAGATAATATGAAGAGATTACTGGAATTCTGCTCCACGATCCCCGAGTGGATTTGGCACTGGAAACGGTCCTCCTGCCGATTTGGGGTAACCCGGGGGCTCGCACTGGCTAAAGCCTACGCCCCCAAGCTACAACTTGCCAAACTTATGAGTGGATTTCCAGAGTTCAACTTGGATGGGTCCAAGTTTTTGCCAAAGGACTTCAAGGCTATTCAGAAAGAAGTCCGCCATCCGGCTAGCGTTATTGCTGACAGCTTAGAGATTGATGAGATTCTCCCTGCTTATGATGCTAATGACAAGGTTGTCAAGGCGAACCGCCCCCAGCCGTTCGATATGCTTGCCCGTTGGAAGGAGCAGGCGATCAAGATGAAGGAAGAAACCGCCAGGAAGACCGAGGCCGACTCTGCTCCTGCAACTTCTGCTGCACAACCCGGAACTGCTGCTGACCCGAGTGGCGCCGCAACTACAGGTGGCGACAAGGGCAAGGCCAAGATGGACCCTGCAGCTTGAAGTAATGCCTATCATTCCACATACGTCAGCCGGCAAAGCATCGTTAAAACAGCTTTACTATTCATTTAAGCAGAGCGCCTGTGCTCTTTTGATACTTTATGGTTTTTGTAACACTTTTATTTAAACTCCCGATGCACTTTGCGCCCCTTTGGGCTTTTGATGAATGTGTCTTTGCATTTGCTTGTTCTTGATATCCACTTGCTTTATTCTCGATACCTTATACTTTTTTTTTTTATACTTTCCTTAACAAGACCCGTCCTCCGGGTGTCGTTGGCGTCTAGGGATCGGTTTTACACCTGAATCCCTAAGCTCCTGAGACCCGGATGCGTGGCTCGTTTTAATTTTAACGGCTGGATGATGCTGTTTCTTCCTTAGAGCTCATAAGTCCCCAGTCCGGGTTTCCGCGTCTAGGACACATGATTGTTTTTCTTTCAAGGAAACGAATCGCCTGTTGCTGAATGCCCAAAACTTCAGGACAGCTTTTTATGAGGTTTGAAGTTATGCTTGATAATCGTTGAGTTTCCGGCTATCGGCCTTATACTCTGCATAACTTGTGGTTTAGATGACCCTTTCGACTATCTTGTACTATAAGCCGGCTTTCGCGTGGATACCATGTTGTTACATCAATACGAAAACGGGGTCAAGCAAGTCCCGTTTGGGTCTCATGACCGACATTAATCGTAAGCGAACGAATCATGCCACTTCGTTGCGAGTCACATCGAGCTTAAGTAAGAATAGCCGAGAAATTTGGACTTCTTTGTCCGGTTATAAGATTGTAGCCGCACTCGTTTTTTCGAGTGACGGCCCCTATAACTCATTGGCATCAAGGCCGGGTCTTTTTTGAGTTTACAGCTGTGCTTGTATGAGCAACCAGCCCTCAAGACCTGAATGTTCACATCGTATAAATAACACTTGCTTCTTTTCTTGATAATCCCTTTTTATTTGATATGAAAAAATTAGGCCAGCAAGCCGCCTCATTAAAAACCCATCCAGTCCCCAAGGGTGCCCTGGACAGGGAAAGAGTGCGTCTGAAACCTGCTACCTGTTACATCTTTTTCTGCTAAGTATAGTACGGACGTAGCTGAGCCACGTTCCACGGTCTATCTCTTTCTTGCATAGGTGCAGTTGTGTGAGCAGTATCGTTGAGTGTGGTCGATTCTTCTCTTGCATCTATCAAGTAATATGACCCATTATGCAGGCTCCGGCTTACGATGAAGGGTCCTTCCCATGGTGGCGATAGTTTGTGCCTTCCCTCGTTTGTCTGAACCAAGCGCAAGACCAAGTCTCCCTCCTGAAAGACCCGGCTTTTCACCCGCCGACTATGATATCTTCGCAAGTCCTGCTGATATATGGCTGATCTTTCCAAGGCTTGCTCCCTTTGTTCTTCTAACATATCCACGGCGTCTTGCCGGGTTTTCTCGTTCTCTACTTCCACATAAGCTGTCACTCTTGGTGAATCATGAATGATGTCGCTTGGTAATACCGCTTCTGCACCGTAGACCATGAAGAAAGGTGTCATCTGGGTGGATCGGTTGGGTGTAGTGTTAATACCCCAGACCACGGAAGGAAGCTCTTCAACCCATGCCCCAGCAGCCCTGATACAGGGAACCCTCAGTCTTGGCTTCAATCCACGAAGTAGTTCTTGGTTCGCCCTCTCCACTTGTCCGTTGGCTTGCGGATGTGCTACTGATGCTACATCAAGCCTGATTCCATTGCTGCCACAAAATTTTTCCATCTCCCCAAGGGACATGTTGGTTCCATTGTCGGTAATTATGCTGTGGGGGTACCCGAACCGGTATATAATTCTTTTCAGGAATTTGACTGCTGTGGCCGCTCCGCAATTGGTGACCGGCATAACCTCCACCCATTTGGTAAACTTATCAACAGCAACTAAAAGGTGCGTCTTCTTGCAAGGTGACATATGGAAGGGGCCAACCATGTCCATACCCCAAACAGCGAATGGCCAAGTTAATGGAATGGTCCGTAACTCCATAGCCGGCACATGAGTTTGACGAGCGTACCTTTGACATCCGTCGCACCTTGCCACTATCCGTTCCGCGTCTGCTAGAGCTGTGAGCCAGAAGAACCCATGTCGATAGGCCTTGGCCACAAGAGACCTTGTGGACGCATGATGCCCGCAATCACCTTCATGGATCTCCTTAAGAATCTGTCGGCCTTCCTCTGGTGTCACACAGCGCAAAAAGACTCCTGCCGCACTTCTCTTATACAACTCTCCATTGATAATAACGTATCCTTTTGCCCGCCTTACGATTTGTCTTGCTAGCACCTCCTGTTCTGGTAGTTCGCCCCGTGATAAGTATGCCAGATATGGCTCCGTCCATTCGGGGACGCCGCGTATCGTAGCCACGAGCTCCACGTCCGGGTCTCGATTTGCTAATTCTTCTTCAGACTCGGATTTAACTGACGGCCGCCATAGCTCGTCCACGAAAACATTAGGTGGAACCGGCTCCCTGCGCGAGCCGAGTCTGGCGAGTGCGTCCGCCGCCTCGTTCTTTCTTCTGTCTATGTGCTCCACTTCATACCCGGAGAAACACCCGGCAACCCTATCAACCTCCCTGCGATACGCTGCCATAGTGGCGTCCTTCCTGTCCCAGGTCCCTGACACCTGCTGCACCACGAGATCCGAGTCTCCAAAGCATCGTATCCTTCTAATGTTCATCTCCTTGGCTACCTTCAAGCCATGCAACAGAGCCTCATACTCGGCCACGTTGTTTGAGCAATCAAAATGAATCTGTAGTACGTAACTTAGTTTATCCCCTTTTGGCGATGTCAGCACCACTCCAGCTCCTGACCCCTCGTACTGCTTTGATCCATCGAAGTGCATGGTCCATGACTCGGAACTTGGAACTGCGGTAACCACCCCAGTGTGCGTCCAGTCGTTAACGAAATCAACCAAGGCCTGGGACTTGATTGCCGATCTAGGCTCGTAGCTGATATGATAATCTCCCATCTCTATTGCCCATTTGGCTATTCTGCCCGTTGCATCCGAGTTTCTGATGATATCCGACATTGGTATTGAACTAACCACTGTTATGGGATGTTCTTGGAAATATGGCTTCAACTTCCGGCTGGCCATAAAGACCCCAAACACCAATTTTTGCCAATGCGGGTAACGCTGCTTCGCTTCTGATAACACTTCACTGACATAGTAAACTGGCCTCTGGACCGGGTAGCCTTTCCCGTCTTCTTTGCGTTCCACGACAACCACTGCGCTAACTGCTCGGGGACCGGCTGCCACATACAATAACATAGGCTCTTTAGGACCCGGCGCCGCTAGTACTGGCGCTTCAGATAACTGCTTCTTTAGTGCTTCAAACGCCTCATCTGCCTCCTGGTCCCATACGAACTTATCTGATTTCCGCAAAAGCCGGTACAAGGGTATTGCCTTTTCTCCAAGCCTGGATATGAACCGGCTCAGGGCTGCCACGCAGCCCGTGAGTTTTTGAACGTGCTTCAGATTTTCCGGTTTCTTCAAATTCTGTATGGCCTTGATTTTATCCGGGTTTGCCTCAATTCCTCTCTCGGAGACTATAAAGCCAAGTAACTTCCCGGCCGGGACTCCGAACACACACTTCGTTGGGTTGAGCTTCATCTGATACCTCCTCAAGTTTTTAAACGTTTCCTTTAAATCATCAATAAACGTTTCTGCCTTCCGGGTCTTAATAACCACATCATCCACATATGCGTGCACGTTACGCCCGATTTGATCCTCGAAGCATTTCTGGATACACCGCTGATAAGTTGCGCCCGCATTTTTCAATCCAAAGGTCATGGTCTTGTAGCAGAAGGCCCCAAAAGGGGTTATAAATGAGGTTTTTTCCCAATCCTCCCTTTTGAGTTTAATCTGATGGTATCCTGAATATGCGTCCAAGAAACATAGCAAGTCGCTTCCGGCTACCGCGTCTATGATTTGGTCTATCCTTGGCAGCGCGAACGGATCCTTTGGGCAATGCTTGTTGAGGCTCGTGAAATCGATGCACATCCTCCATTCATTTGTCTTTTTCATCACTAGAACCGGATTCGCTAACCAGTCCGGGTGAAATACTTCCATGATAAAGCCTGCGGTTAATAGCCGTGCGATTTCCTCACCTATAGCTCTTCTCCTTTCCTCGTTCATTTTTCTCAAACCTTGCTTCACAGGCCTGGCCCTGGGATCTACATGCAAACTGTGCTCTGCCAACTCGGTAGGGATACCCGGCATGTCGCTGGGTGTCCAGGCGAACACATCCGCATTTGAGCGTATAAATTCCACTAGGGCCTTTTCTTGCGCGTCTTCCAAATTGGACCCTATAGTGAACTGCTTGGTGGGGTCTCCTTCCACAAAATCTACTTTCTTGGTGTCTTGAGCAGCCTTAAATTTCACTCTTTCGTCTTCAGAATCTGGTCTTCTCAGTGCCGTGCCATCTTCCGGGTCCACCTGAGACCGGTAATATTTAAGCTCTTCCTTTCTGCAGGCTTGCTCGGCCATCACCGAATCTCCCTCATCACACTCTGCTGCTATATCCCGGTTCCCATGGATAGTGATGGTCCGCTTGGGGCCTGGAATTTTTAACTGCAAATATACGTAACATGGCCTAGCCATGAATTTAGCGTAAGCCGGCCTTCCGAACAGAGCGTGGTAGGGGCTATGCAGCTTGACTACTTCAAACGTGAGCCACTCCACCCGATAGTTATCTACCGATTCTCCAAAGGCTACTTCCAATGCAATTTTCCCTTCGGGGCGTGCCGAATGACCCGGCACGATCCCGTGGAACACCGTCGAACTTTTTTGTAGCTGGGACTCCTTGAGGTTCATGCGCAAGAAAGTTTCCCAATATAGGATGTTGATGCTGCTTCCTCCGTCCATCAACACCTTTTTCAATTCGTAACCATTGACCTGTGGCGAAACTACTAACGCCAAGGTCCCGGGGCGCTCTATTCCTTCTGGATGATCTCTCCTGCTCCACGTTACCTCTTGCTCTGCCCACCTCAAGTATCCCGGAGTGGCCGAGGAGGACAGATTCGCTGTTTGTTTTAACGCCCTTTTGTCCCTGCTGGAAGTTCCTGTAACGTGCACATGATATTGCCCTTTCAAATTGAGTGTACGTACCATGCCGATGAAGATACTGATTTGGCCGATTGACACCATGGATCCGGATTCGAAGTAATCCGGCTCCAACTCCCATCCGGAATTGTCCACTATTCTTTCTCCTTCGCCATTGGAGTAGATCTCGCCGACGACGAAGTTCTCCATGCTCTTCCGAGCTTCTCCCGTGATGTAAACACCTTTGGACGCAGGCCCCACGGTGGGCGCCAACTGTCGTGGGATAATCACGGCAGATGTTACCTGGGGTAACTGATCTTGGGGCAAGTCGACACAGGTATTTGGGAGAGGGTTTAGCTCGAAGGAAAACATGGTGAAAAGCAATCTAAGAACCGGAAAGCAACTCGCCGGCTCTCGATATTATTATACTGGATACTCGATAACAGGTGTTACAACTATGACTTGAATCTCTCTTAGGCGAAGCCCAGGGGTTGGTTTATATAGTACTCATACCCCTCTGGGCTTGCCCTACAAAGCGCTCCTCGAGTCCTATTTGAACTCTACATACGAACCCTAACTTTTCTTACCATAACCCACAATCCGGGTTACGAACCTTACACGCCCTGGGCCTTCCAGGAGTTTCTTTGTCCTTAGCCGGATTTGGTCCAGCCACCGTCTGGGCCGGATCACACCTGGGAGCTGGCATACCGGGTTACTACTCCCCCATCAACCTCCGTTCCCTCGATCCAGCGGGGTAGCGGAAGTAGAGGATCCCTCGGAACTCCAGCAGCACGACGGCGTGGTGTGGTGGAGAAAACTTCATTCAGGGCTTCGCCAAGCGCATGAACATGAGGTGGAACAACGGGAGGAGGGAGAAGGAGACGACACCAAGTGTGTGGAGGAGGGAGAGCTCTCACCCTCCTTTTATAGGGGAGGGGAGGCAGCCCAAGGGGGTGCGGCCAGCCCATGCTGGTGCCCCCACCTCTTCCCTCGTCATGTGAGTGGATTCTCCACCTACACTCACTCATCCTCCACTTAAACTCCACTAAAAATCCCAAAGGTTTTCCTTTAATAAATAAATAAATAAAATATTTCTTTATTTCAGCATTTGTTAATTCTACTAACAAACATTTGCATATAGCACCTCAAATAATTTGTTAATTCTATTAACAACCATTCGATAGAAAACCCCTTGAACTATTTCAATTTTACCCGAAACAATTTCGGTGTTGTCCAAACTTTTCTCCGATATTCCGTATCCTCTCAAATGCGTCATCGAACCTTAAGTGTGTCACCCTACGGTTCGCAAATAATACAGACATGATCGAGACACCTCTTCGATCAATAATCAACAGCTGGATCTGGAGATCCGTGATGACTCCTATACATTCAACAATGAATCTCGTGATCGTGTGAACCATCAACGTCGTGACTAATTCCCTTTGTCTCGCGATTTTACTTGTCCAAGATCCGATCATTGGTATCAACCATGCCTTGTTCGATCTCGTTACCGACAAGTACTCTTTTACTCGTTCCGTGATATGAAATCCTTGTGACCTAGTCACGTGCTTGCAAGCGGTGTCGATGTGATATCACCGAGAGGGATCAAAGTATATATGTCCATCATTTGGATGGACAAATCCCACTCTTGATCCATGAGCCTCAACTAATACTTTCCGAATAGCCAACGACACCTTTATAGTCACCCTGTTACGGTGTGACGTTTGATGACATCAAAGCACCCTTCCGGTATTAGTGATTGACATGATATCATGGTCTAAGGAATAAGTTACTTCGTATGCAAGATATAACAATATAAACTAAATGAATTGATCGTATTGTTATACTTAATTTGGGTCTATGTTCATCACATCATTCTTCTAATTACATGACCCCGTTATTAACAGCATCCAATGTTCATGATCAGGAAACCTTGATCATCTATTAATCAACGTGCTAGTTAAAAGAGAGATTTTACTAGGAACCATTGTTTGTTTATTGAACACACATGTATCAACGTTTCCGGTTAATACAATTCTAGCATTAGAAATATACATTTATCATAAACAAGGAATAAGCTAACAACCACTTTATTATTGCCTCTCGGGCATATTCCCTTCATGGGGGGTACCCGGGAGACCCTCCATGATGGGTATACCCGGTGCAGCCCAGCAAGGATACCTTTCCAAGCCTGACAGATGAATACGCAGAAGCCACGGAAGAAGCCTACACAGGAGCAGGGTAAGGAAAGATTAGGCGATAGAGATAAGAAAGTACGAATACCAACTCAGATTTGAGTCCACCACATTTACAGCCTCCGAAACCCGTCTACCTATATAAAGCATGGGATGGGGTCACGAACGACACAGACAACCCTAGATTTAGAGCTACACCAGATTCAATCTGCGAGTAGCACTCGCTATTATCGATACTTTTCACCTCATCGGAATAAAATCCGGCGGGCAGTAACCCGTCAAGTCAAGTAGTCCACCAGCGCCTTTTTCCTTCACGAAACCCCAGGTCCCTCACCATGGGGATTATTGAGTTCACTTCCTCGACATTGGCACCACTTGTGGGAACCTGTGGCGCTGGATCCGCGACTTCATCACCATCAGGCTGCAATTCGACGATCCGGGCGGACTCAATCCTTTTCGGGTCAATCAACTTCACCGAGCACTCAATAGGACCACTTTCAGCATTTTACTCCCTTAACGAGAGCATCGACCTTGCGTTTGGCAATCTGAATTTCCGCGTGAGACGCACCAGAATATTACGCCTGCAAGACTCAGATCGGATTCAGTCAGAAGAAGCAGTCGTGCCAAAGTTTTTGCTGCTCTCACTCGAAGAGGCAGACCTCGAGTACTCTTACCCCCATCAATCCCCATGTCCCTCGTTTCAACTGCGAGGCGCGTCGAGCGTTCGTCCTCGTAAAGCGACGGAGAAGACAAGATAACCGACCCGTCTAGGGAAACAGACGCGATGCACGCGACTGAGAAAGACGAGGGCAGAAGCGAGAAGGACCCATCGAAATCCCCACCGCCCGAAGAGCAGGACCCAATCGACAACAACGACAGACTCATTGAACTCCCTCCAGCTGCCTGTTCGGGATCTGCGAGTACAAGCAAGAGGGGCAAAGGACGCCCCAAGCTACTCGTATCATCGGAAACAATGGGGTTGGCCACCACGCTAGTCGAGAAGGGTCTTCCCCTCCAAGCAGGAACCAACTCAGAGGAACAGCTGGCTTACTGATGGAAGCTATCCTAGCATAAAAAGAAACTGAACAATATGTATAAACAGTTGGACAACACGAGACTCCCAGAGATGCACACGACGGAAGCTTCGGACAGCGGAGTGCAGAAACCAACCGCGCCCAAGCGGCAGTCGTGAACAGCAAGACTGACGACCGAGTCCATGAGACGTACCCAAAAGGTGTTGGATTTGGATCACGGCCAGAAAGAACCCGATCCGCCAGAAAGACTGACACCTAGAACACCTAAGAAAATGCTTCTACAGGTCCAAACGTACCTAATGTTCACAAAACCCGCGCCGGGTGACCCCTGCGGAGAAGTATACGAGGAGATGATGCGAGGCCTCGTCATGGCCAGCGCAAAAAGCTAAAGGAGAAGCCCGCTCCACAAGCGGTCTCGCCCAAGAACCAGCGAAAGCAAAAAATCAAACCAGCCCGAGTGCCACAACATGAGGAAGACCCGCAAGACCTACGAGATCGGCTCACCCAAAACAAGGTGGATAGGTCACACATGGAGATAGGGGTAGAAGTACCACCGCCAAGGACAAACGGAACTCGAGCAAAAAACTCGAAGTACGATTTGACTGACTCAGATGATGAAGAACTTTGTGGCTCTCCTTGTTTCACAAAGGAAATCCGCCAGGCTAGGAAGCCGAAATGATTCAAGATAACAGTTGAAACACCCAAGTACGATAGCGATCAAGAACCCGAGTCATGGTTAGATGACTACCTGACCGCGCTGAGATTCCAGAAGGGTAACAAGGTGACAACAATGCAATACATACAGCTACAACTCATTCGGGCAGCAAGAAACTGGCTGAAATCCGTCCCAAGAACAAGTACAGTTGCTGGGAAGATTTCGAGTTTGATTTCGTCCAGAATTTCAAGTCTACCTGCAAACGACCGGCAACAGTCGGGCAGCTAAAAGCTTGCAGACACCGCTTGGATGAAGACATTCGTGGGTACATACAAGGATGGACCTGATGGATCCCAAGTGCAGGAGATCAATTGTAGTACTTTTCGAATTAGAAAGGTTGTCGAACCCACGAGGAGCAGAAGGAACTGGTAAGTAGAATAGCAAAGGAATAATAAAAGCAACAGGTGTTTTTGTGTTTTAATTGTGTAGTGCAAGTAAAGTAAAATGCGGAAAGTAAATTGCAGCAAGTAGTAGGTCTCAAGGAGAGACAAAGCCCAATCCTCTAATGTGCGAGAGGACAAGCTCAAGTGTGTGTTTGTGTCTTATATGTGGAAAACGTTCCCGAGGGCTGCACGGATTTAGCTGGCATAGTGATGCATTGCATAACATGTTTGTATATCTTGTCTAGTTTTAATCTTCTTCGGACGGAGCCACAAATAGGAATAGCTAAATAAATAAACTATAACCACTTATGATGGATCACGTGGCCAATTAAATGACAGCACGAGAATTATTAAGACATGATGTCCCACCATAGCCTTATGCTCTAAGGTCCCCGATACAAGTACCCTCATAATGCAATTCAACGACTCTGTCTCAAGTTCCTGTCACCTAAAGACATCATCACGTCACTACACTACGGTGTTCTCCTATGAGCCCATGTAGGTGAAGTGTTGTACAGTCGACGTTCGTACAACACCATCATAGAATCACATAAAAGATAAATACTAGACCAAATAACAACTCATCTCATGTAACAAATCATTGCCAATTCATCCTATGCCCTCATGAACATGCGGGAACTACTCACAACGTGCAAACATGATCATGTATGGTGACATATGTGGTACAACACAATCTGAAACAATGGATCCACCACCAAATAATGACAAGTACTCAATCCCAAACATGCAACGAAGTACAATAACACGTATCTAGGGTGTAGCAATGATCAAACTATGAGGGGAACGGAGTGGATCACGGTGATGGTGATGGTCGAGATGCAGGTGGTGGTGAGGATGGTGATGGAGATGCCTCCTCCCACGCCAAGGAGGAGATGGGGATGATTTCCCCCTTCTCCGGAGCTCCGGAGCAGCAGGATCTGTCTCCCCCGCGGAGAGTTTCGAGAGTTTCTCCGCCCTGGCGGCTCCGTCTCGTCTCGGGAAAATTAGGGTGTTCGTTTTTGGGGAAGACGGAGTCGTCAGCAAAAAGACCTCGGGGAGGAGGTGCTATGGGCCCATTTGGGGGCCCCACACGCGGCCAGGGAATCTGGTCGCGTGGGCTACCCCCTTTTGGGCCTCCTGGCCCTCCTCCTCTGTGTCTTGTGCCCACGGCCTGTCTCCCGAAGAAAAACTGACAGAGTTTCCTTCCTTTCGCAATTTGGATACCTGTAGCTCCTGAAACATCAAAAACATGAAAACAGGTGTTTTCTGACACCCAGAAATTAAATACCAAAAATAGGGACTTTGTAGGAAAGTCCCATAAAATCATCTAAAACATGCAAAACAATGACATAACATTGATAAAACATCCCAATAATGCCTATATGGAAGGTATAAATGATGATATAAAATGCACGTATCAACTCCCCCAAGCTTAAACCTTTGCTCGTCCTCAAGTAAATAAGGACATAGATCATTACATGCATCAATGGACTTATGGTTGATAAATAAATACGGGCATTGTATCATCATCATATTCAGTTATAATGCAAGATGAATGAATAGAACTCATACACATAAGGATAACATATTCGAAGCTCTGGCAAACACCCCATACTTTTGAAAGCAAATAACCATTGTATGTTGGACAATCGAATTATACTCTTTAATTTGGAGAAAGATAAATGAGTAGAGGTAAAACATGATCAAGTCTCATTTAGTTTCCAAACTATTCAGCTTAAATTACTAATTGTAATGTGGCATCCATTGGGCTAATACTCTCATTGCCCCTTTATCATTAGCATCTTAATTTATGGATGTTGAAGTAATGTGGTTGACAAGGTGTTGGTTGAATGTCTCATGCCCCGTGAGTGTGAAAACCTACTCCATGATTACTCAACTTAAGATTCCTAATAAGCTTTGTACAATCATAATAAGTATTAATGACATCATAGAGAATTGCAAAGAGGTACCTCTTGTCCCATGACATAGAAACCAGCCCATGTCACAATAACAAGATGAACAAACGGAGTAGACTCATCATCCTTTTTTATTTCATTCACTATATGCATAGCTTCTTATTTTATTGTAGGATGTGTTTGTAGAGTCCACTCCAGCTGTAAGTAAATTTCCACCATGATCAAGCATGGATTGGGTTAGCGGCCCAATGCAATTTCTCTAGTCATATATACTTACTCATCAAAACTTACTATTCCTCTATTTCATTTCGGCATGGCAGGAGTCCAAAAACAAAAGCACATGACATCAACTAAATATAAAATTTCTTTGTGCAATGTTGAAAGCTTTTCACGTGATGCACGTGTTAGCCAACTCCCAACCAAAATCCTTGTCAAGCACAAAACTTTTAGCTCCCATTAATGGGTCATGTTTGTTAAGTGCAATAGAAATAAATGTGTGCATTCAAAAGTTTGTGAGAGTCTTATCCCAAATTCAGCCCATGCCAATTAATAACATAAGCATCTTAATTTAGAGCATAAATGAAACTATAACATGGTGAACATGCTCGGAATAGCCATTAAGCTAATAGATAGATAGTGGATTTATGTCATATTGAGATAATTCTACAATTGTCCAACACATTCAAGTTATTTAATTTCAAGGCAAGATGTGATTGAAACCTCTAAATATGCCATGCTCATTTGCATGAGTGTTACCCATAAATCCCCAAAACAAGGGAATCATGGATGACACCATACTTTATTATTCATTGATAAACCATAAGACGGGGATGCATGATAATGCTCAATGAGCTCACTCAAGCCTAAACGAAAACGATAACTAGATAATAAAAGCAAGACACACCAAAACTAGATAGACATGATAAAGCTGATAAAAGACGGGGGATAGGTGAAACTCCCCCAAGCTTAGATGGTTGCGGTAATTTCTTCATTCTCCCTTCTTCTCGTACTCAGCCCACCACTCTTTCTTCTTCTTCTCTTCATAGTTGTCTTCAAGCTCTCCAATGATGCGCATCATGAGGTTATAGGCTTGGTCAAATGCTCCTGCAGCTTTTCCCAACCTTTCCATGAGGTCCTTCTCCACCGTCTCCTTGGGAGTTTTCCACTCCGGGCTTGGTGCTTTCTTCTTGGGAATAAGGTGATCCCAATCTCCAGTGCAATTCTTCTCAGTGGGAGTTTCCCTGCCAATAAGAGGAGAAACTGCGTTTTTGCTAGCAAGTGAGTGCCTTGGAGCCTTCCCTCCGGTGCTCATACGTGCGGACTGTCTCTTGTTTCCAAAAGACATGTTCACCCGTACGCCAGCAACAGGGATTGGTGATGGAGGTGCTGTTGCAAGAGGCGGTATGTCGAAGATGGCCTCGTCATCTTCCTCGTCAGGTTCTTCATCCATGATCTCGCGAAGCTCCACGTCCTCGTCATCCGAGTAGTCCTTCCTCTTCCTATTCCTCCTGTGGATGGATGTGGGGCTGTTGCCCTCAAGCTCATCATCATCATCGTCCATGGAGGTGCATTGGTAGGAATCTCCCGAAGTCATGGCTTGGAAAACCTGACAGACGGAATAGACAAAACAAAGATCGTGCGAGAACTCTCGGTGCGGGATTAGATCGACAAAAGGGGGTATATATTGACGGTTTTTGGGGTAAGACGAAGCGTCGGAGTCGAAAACGAAACGGAACGGGACTCCGAGGTGGAAAAGGGGTACCTCCACGCGGCCAAGGAATCTGGCCGCGTGTGGGGTCCTCTTTTCCCCCTCGAGGTCCAATTCCTTCCAATTTTCTTGTCCCACACGTTAATTTCCATAAAAAATGAGTTCCGTAAGTTTTCACGCAATTCCGAGAAACTTCCAAACACAATAATTGTAAATTATTGAATTTGGGTTTCTGAAACTGCAGGATCCCTTACAATTACCTCCTCCGGTATCATTAACTTTATCTCCTCGATGGTTCCTATGAAGCTCTTTCCTGCAATATAATGTTTTAGGCATTGTCCATTGACCACATGAGGTTTACCTTTCATATCACCGTGAAGACGGATGGCCCCCGAACGGTATACCTCCTGTACTACCAATGGACCCTGCCATTTTGAAGCTAATTTCCTTGCAGAAAACTTAAAACGAGAGTTGTACAATAGGACTTGATCACCTACTTTAAATTTCTTTCTTTTAATTTTCTTGTCATGCCAAATTTGAACTTTCTCTTTAAACAATTTTGCACTTTCATATGCTTCATTCCTCCATTCATCTAATAGATTTAGGTCAAGCAATCTGATGGGGGGATAGTAACCCGGTAGGCCCACTTCAAGGTATAATCCGGCCCAAGGTGAGCTGAGCAATACCCGGATAGGGGTAAAGAGGTTACTAGAAGGCCCAAAGGCTTGTGAGATTCGTAACCCGGCTTGTGGGTTGCGATAAGGAAAGTTAGGCTTTGTATGTGGAGTTCGAGTAGGACTCAAGATGTGCCTTGAAGGGCAAGTTAGGGGTGTACGGGTGCTTTATAAACCGGCCCCTAGGTTTAGTTTGCCAGAGATTCAAGTCATAGTTGTAACACCTGTTATCGAGTATCCAGTATAATAATATCGAGAGCCGGCGAGTTGCTTTCCGGTTCTTAGATTGCTTTTCACCATGTTTTCCTTCGAGCTAAACCCTCTCCCAAATACCTGTGTCGACTTGCCCCGAGATCAGTTACCCCAGGTAACATCTGCCGTGATTATCCCACGACAGTTGGCGCCCACCGTGGGGCCTGCGTCCAAAGGTGTTTACATCACGGGAGAAGCTCGGAAGAGCATGAAGAACCTCATCGTCGGAGAAGTCTACGTCAACAGCAAAGGAGAGAAGATGGTAGACGATTCTAGCTGGGGGCCAGAGTCGGATCACCTCGAAACCGGATCCATCGTGACAGTCGGCAGCGTCAACGTCTTCATCGGTATGGTATGTACTTCCAGTTCGAATTGTGATAATATTGGATCTGATTCTGTGTCAGGGGAAGACACGTATGTCCGATCGGAAAAAGAAGAGTCGATTGGAACAGCGGGTCAGTTAGAGAGGGAGGATGATACCGAGTCCATACGGGATTTATTGGAGGATCGATATGAAAAGGAAAACAGCGAGGAAGAACAATACGAATCTACACCGGGCATCATGCGCCGGGTTGCGGTCTATGCGGCTCCCGCGACCAATCTCAATCAAGAAAACGCGGCCGCGGCGCCAGCCGGGGCGGTTCAGGCAGCGGCCCAGCAGCAAGGAGCAGTTGACCCGGTCTTGGCCCAGGTCGATGGAGAGTCGGCGTCTGTCACCAGTCGCCCAGCAGACGAGGAGCGACACGCAAATATGTTCGGGTTCCAAGCAAACCGGACCCCGGGGGCGGGCCCCTCAAACCCGCGTCACCCGGCTCTGTTTGATAATAATTTGATTTTGGACCCCACAGTCTTGGCCACAGTTATTACCCCAGAAAACGCGGCAGAGCGTGTAAGAGACCTGGACGTGGCTCGTCGTGCGTTGGAGCAGCAAAGAAGGCAAGTGGAAGCAGAAAGGCAGGGGATGGCCGCGCGGCAGCGCGAATTGGATGACCGAGAGACCCGGCTCCGGGAGGAAACGACAAGGATGCATCAAAGGCACCGAACTATGCTGCCGGCAACAGGAGGGGTTATTAACCCGACTGCCCTGGTGTTCACGCCTCAAGATCAACCGATTCCACCGACGAACCAAGGGACCATACCGCGACCTTCAACGGGAGCACATCCGGTAAACGTGCCAGCCGGGTTACCTTTGCCACAGACAGGGGTGACAGCCGGCAATACCATGCCGCCACCACCATCACGATTCCGCACACCAGCAGGTCATTACAACAATCCCATGGACAACGTGTACGCAGCAACGCTCGCATTAAACCAGATCCCTGTGGGAGACTCGCCTCATGCGGAAGGAACCCGACGAGCAATCGATCTGCTACATACCGCGGTAGCACAGCAAGCCAATTATCCGGATCATAGAAGCGGGATGCATGGGACGCCGTACGCCAGTCAGCAACAGGGCAATATCCAAACAAGTGCGGCACAACGAAGGGAAGAGCAGCAGCAAATGCCGCCTCCACCGCGTATCCAGACCGTACCAGTAGTATCAGCAGCGCAGGCGGTGGTGGACAGTTCCAGAGCCAGAAGAGCCGGGGCCGGGTCTGCAGCACACGAGTTACCCGCGGTGCCGCACCCCGCGGTACCTCCAGCCGGGTCACGTGTTTCCCGGGTAAGACCAGCCCCAACCACCCTTGCGGGACCAAAGTGCCTCTCGGACGATATCAGAGCAGAACCTTACCCGGAGAAGTTCAAAGAACCGGGGAAAGTAGTAAATTATGAGCCAACAATGGATCCAGAAACGTGGCTGAGCAGCTATGAGATGGCAATGTCAATTCGCAACGCATCCGAGAATCTTCAAGCCAAATTCATGTACTTAATGATGTCAGAAGGAGCAGCAAAGTTATGGTTCACCAACCTACCGGAAAAATCGATCAAGTCGTGGGAGGAGCTAAAGACCGCATTCATCAAGCACTTTCATGGGACATGCAGAAAGTTATTTACTATTGATGATTTAGAAAGATGCGTTCAGAAGAAAGGAGAGTCAGCACGCAGCTGGGTACGCCGGGTTATGGAGATACTCCACTCGTCTACGGATATCCAGCCTAAGGACGCGCTACAAGCTATGGCAAAAACATGTAAGTATGTTCCTTTAGTGCAAAAGCTAACTCGCATGAAATCTAGTAGGAATGCAGCGGAGGTTACAATGGGGGAGTTAATGGATGCGTGCAACAAACACGCTGCAACGGATACCACAGAGGAGGAAGTTGATGACAAGAAAGCAAAAGCAAACGCAAGTAGCAGCGGGAAAACCGGCAATGGATCGGCGCCAAACAATAATGGAAGTAGCCAAAACAAGCGCCCGTTTGAAGGGAACTCCGAGTTTGTAGCCAACACGGAGGCCGGGTCTTCAAGACCTAGATCCGAAGGGAATTTTAATACTGGAAATCACAATGGGGGACACTACCAAGGACCTCCAAGACCAAGCAACAGTTGGGACATATTTAGGATGGCGTGCCCGAAGCATAGCAGGAATGGCAAGCCGGCCAATCATTCATTGGAGCAATGTGCCGACTTACAAAGGTGGAAGAACGAGGAAGTGAACAGAGCTATGCGAGGTGCGGGCCGAGGAGGAGGTCCGGGTCTAGGTGGAAACTTGGGTAACGGACCGCCCCCAGCCGGCAATCCGCCAGCTGGAAATCAAGGTAACAATCAAGGTGGAGCAGGAGGTTTTCAAGCTAACCCCAAACAGCTGGGTCAATATCATGTGCACACTACAGGAGGCTCTAACAAGGATAAGAAGATACTGAAATAAGCAGTTAATTCGGTCTCTTCCGCTGTCCCAAGGTATTTGAGATGGTCAGAACAAGAGGTAACATGGAGCAGGAAAGATCACCCGGATAGAGTTGATCACCCGGGAGTCTTAGCTTTGGTAGTAGCACCACAGGTCAACGGCTACGAGCTGAAAAAGGTCTTGATGGATGGAGGAAGTAGTATCAATATCCTGTACTGGGAAACTTTTCTGCGTATGGGCTTAAAGGAATCGCAGCTGCAAAAGAGTACAACAGTTTTTCACGGGATAGTGCCGGGTCACTCAGCATGCCCTGAAGGAAAGGTGGCACTGGAAGTAGCTTTTGGAGAGTCAAAGGACAACTACCGAGTCGAGTGGCTTACCTTCGAGGTAGTAAAGTTGCGCAGCCCTTATCATGCATTGTTTGGGAGGCCGGCTTATGCCAAGTTCATGGCGAGACCGTGTTATGTGTACCTACAACTGAAAATCCCGGGTCCCAAGAAGACCATTACAATACACGGAAACCGAGATATAGCAGCTGAGTGTGATGAGGGAGACGCGGCAATGGCCGAGCAAGCCTGTAGGAAGGAAGAGCTCAAACATTACCGTTCTCAGGTAGACCTAGAAGAGAGGGCAACGTCAAAAAAGCCAACTCCTGGGGGGGACAAAGCAAAAGTTAGGGCAGAACAAGACCCTAAGATGGTAGGCTTCATCAGGAACGATATTTTCAAAACTCTCAGTAGGGAAGAAGAAGATGCACCACCATCCGCGGCTGATCACGTTTCAAAGGCGATATACCCGGATTGGCTAGCAAATCCGGTACTCATTACGAAGGGGCATAGCAAGTGGAGAATGTGCATCGGCCGTACCAACGCGAGGCCGACTCTCGGGAGTAACTAAAGCAGTGTAATCGACGGCGGGTTTCATACGCACTCTTTTCCTTACCAGGGTACCTACGGGAACTGGAAGGTTTTTAATGAGGCGGCCTGCTGATTCAAAAAAGAAATTTTTATCAATAAAAGAAGATGGTTTCGAGTCTTATCATGGTCTTTGCTTCAGTTACAAGTAAGTAACATTGTTACTATCAATACATCAGTATCATCGAAATACATTGTGTGAATATAGGTCTCCGGGGGTGGTCGGCTTCAATAAGTAATCACAAAACCCGGAGACCCGGCCATGATGCCTATGAGTTATGGGGGCTGATTACTCGAAAAAACGGGTACAGCTGCAATCTTATAACCGGACAAAGGAGCCAAATTTCTTGGTTATTCTTACTTAAGCTCGATGTGACTCGCACTAAAGTGGCATGATCTGTTCACGTACGATTACAATCAAACTATGCAGCCCAATGTAGCTTGCTTGATCTTGTTTTTCGTATAGATGCAACGACATGGTATCCACGCGAAAGCCGGCTTACAGTACAAGATAATCAAAAGGGTCATCTAAACCACAAGTCCATGCAGAGTATAAGGCTAAAAAAGCCGGAAACTCAACAAGTATTAAGCATGACTTCAGTATTTATGTAAACAGCTATTGGTATTCAGCTTGGTAAACAGCAGTATGTCATCTGAGAAAGGCCACGCCCCCATAGCTCGTACTTTGGGTCATGGGGACTGGGGACTTCGAAACAGAAACAAACTGTTTAACTACCAAAGCCTGTAAACCTTAATTTCCGAGTATTGGGGACTTAAAGAAAAGTTCATCTATCAAAACCTACGATACTCGGCTAGCCGAGTCTCCGAAGGAAATTGAAAACAAGAGTTCGAAGTATCGAGAATAAGCTTATAAGTAACACAAGGATCGAGATTATCAAAAGCCAGGGGAGGCAAAGAGTTATCATAAGTTCACAAACGCAAAGTCATAGTGTCAGCATCAATGGTGCACAGGCGCACCGCAAAAGTCATATCAGTCTCGAGAAACGCAAAAGCACTAGGCAGCGTCCTACTCGGCGTCTTGAGAGTGGTCCTCCGGGTCTAAGTCTTGGACTTGCTTCTTGGCCTTGCCAGCAGTTTTACCCGGGCTCTTCACATCTGGACGAACAGGCGGGGGCACGGCTGGGGTAGAGGTAGACGGCTTTACGCCCAGCTCTGCTTCCCTCTTTGCAGCCTCTTCCTTCCTCCTAGCCAGATCAGTCGACCATTTGTCCAACATATCAATAGGGGGGGTGCCTCCACCAGGATAACCTTGCCCTCAGAATCATACGAGCTCATAATCGTGTTTAGATCCATCTTGTCGGCCAAAGCTGTGGCTGAAGGACGTACCGCAGATTGTATAGCTTTGAAATCCTGGGGCTTGAATTTGGATCCGTCAGCTTTAAACTCTGGGAACCCGGATACTATCTTCGCCGGGTCAAGCTTTGGAAAATAAGCCTTCGCCAGCGTTAAAGCCCGGGTCATCCCAATTCGGCAGGACGAGCGCTTCAGTATTTCAATCCATCCAGGTGCTGTGGAAAAGGCCTGTATAAGGTTCTCCTCGCCCGGGTATACCTCAGAAGGCCACTTGATAGCATCCAGCAAAAGTTTCGTGCCGGCAAAAAACGTCCGGAGCACAGTCTTCAGAGTTTTAACTTGAGTGATGGCATTCTCCTCCGGAGCAGCAAGGTTAGCACCTAAACATGCAAAAGCATATCAGTAATATTGGTTATTACAGCGGCAAGATAGAGATACGCAAATTAATCGCAAATAGCAAACTTACTTAGCAAGATACGGTAAGTGTCCGTAAGCTGAGTCGACAGGTTATTCAGCGAGGACTGGGCAGCATTGTACTTCTTCTTGTATGTGGAGACGTCTTTTTTCAAAGTCTTTATCTCCGCTTCAAGGGCCTCCCTACGCTTAACTTCAGCCAGCAAGAGCTGCTCAGCCTTAAGTAACGCTTCATCTGACTGAGTAATCTCTGCCTGCAAAAGCCGGGTGAAGCTATAAGCCGGGTGTCACGAGAGTATTTCGTCTGAGGAAATGATTACCGAAAAGTATTATGCGAAGTACCGAGGATAATTAAAAAAAAATTATACTCGGGACTTGGGGACTGGATGTATAATAAGGAGCACCAAGTAAAAGTTACCTGATGTGCTGCAGCCATGCGCTCTAAGACAGTCCCTTCTGAAGCTTTCATGGCAAGAAGAGCGCTCATCAGCTGGTTAAAGTCAGCGTTATCCGAGTTAGATGGCTCGGATACCTGGAAAGTGGGAAAAGGAGCATTTCTTGTAACAGGAGGTGGCACCCGGGTCATCCGAATGTCGGAGTCTGGTCCCCCTCCCGCGCTTGAAGCTGCTCCCTTCTCCTTCTCGCCTGCGTGTGAAGCGGTTGGATACTCGGCGTCATGCCTAGCTGGCTCCGGTGGCGACACTTGCTCGTCGCCAGCTGTGGTGAAGGCATCGTCAGCCGGCTCGTTCTCGACCCGGACCTTAGCCTCGGTGTCCTCCTGGTCGCTACTAATAACCGTGGCTCTGAAGAAGGTGCAAAGGCACAATTAATCTCTGGTTAAAAGAAAAAAGGGATGGAAGTTCGGTATAATATCAGGAAAAGGCGCTTACCCGGTGTTCACCGGGAAGTCCGAGGGGAAGCCGTCACTAGACCCGGACGAGACTGAAAAATGGCAAGAAAGGTCTGGGATTATGTTACAAAGGAATGACCGGAAAGAAATTTTGTTTACAACAAATACCAGGGTGTTGAACCGGGGGCGGCGAAGCGACCGGGTTAGGGGTCTCGTTGCCCGGATGATTCCGGGTTACTCGGCGCCTAGTCGCGGGTGGCTCCTTCAGTTATGATCAAAAGGGGTGGAGATGGGGTTAGCCCCGGAGTGACGTTATGGGAACAAAAAACCAAAGTGTAAGGAGATGAAGTAAAAACCTGGAGGGCTATCCTCTGGGATTTCCTCTTTGTTCCGGCTTTGGTGGCCGGCTCCGGCTCTTCCTCCTCGCTGGTGGACCCGCCCCTGCTGTCCGTTTCTTCTTCTTCGCTTTGGTCCTCTCGCTCTGAAAAATATCCGAGTTACAGCATAAAGAAGAATAAAAGGCAGGATATAACGTGAGTAAGGGAATCAAGTATGTACCTTCATTCGAGTCAATGACATCGTCTTCTTCCTCCCCGTCTTCGGAATTAGGAGGGGTGTCGACCGTCCAAAAGTCATCATCGGCCTGAGGAGAAGATGCCAGGATAGTGATTAATATCGAGTCAAGAGAAGCGAATAAAGGTAAGTTGTTAGAAGTCAAAATCAAAAGGCAGAAAACTTACTGCGGGGGTTGGATTCTCGAGGGTAAAAGGTTCTAATCCGGCTATGCCCCGGATTACCTCGAGCTTCTCTGTCAGGAAACCCTTAATTGTTTTGTTAATGTCACCCGGAGCAAGGGTGCGGGTAGAGAATCGGATTGGGTCCGTGGTTTGACCCGAGTATTCGCACATCAGTTTCTCACGAATGGAGTTTGGCTGAATGCGGAAGCTAACCCAGGTCTTCACCAGGTTTAGCCCGATGAGGCCTCGGGCGGACAAGATGGAGATCCTAGCTAACAAGGGCAAGATCGCCTCCCTGTCCGAATCAGGCGCAAAGGCGTTGAATTTCTCGGAGATGTCAAGTTGACCCTCCGAGTAACCCGGCAACTTCTTTTCACCGGGTGGAGAGGTATCCCGGCAGTAGAAGTATGAAAGCTGCCAGTGCTTTACGTGGGAATTGAGAGAAATAGGAGGCATCAGGGAGTTCTTGCGGCGCTGGATAGAAACCCCGCCGCAAGTGAGAAGTGCGCCGTCGCCGCTTTCGCGACACGGCTTGCACTGAAAAAGTTCGACGAAGAGGGCTAGACTTGGCGGAGTGCACAAGTAAGATTCGGAAAGAACGATAAAATGGGAGATGTTCAAAATGGAGTTTGGACCTATATCGAAGATACGGAGATTGTAATGGTCTAGGACGTCCCGGAAGAAGGGGTGACCCGGAGGCCTAAAGCCCCGGGTCACATGTTCAACGAAGCATATTACCTCATCCGTCGCTGGAGAAGGCCGGGTTTCACTGCCTGGCACTCGCCAGTGGATAGCCTCCTGTGGAGGTAGGGTTCCGAGCTCGACCAACTCCTCCAGTTTGGCCTTGGTGACAGAGGACTTCCCCCAATTGGCCGATATGGAGTTTGAGGATTTAGCCTTAGCCGGCTGTTTCCCCTGCCTCTTGGGTGCCATGGGATTGACCTGGTAAAACATTGAAGAAAAGGACGTAAGAGACAAAAACTCGGAAGTTAGCAGATAAGTGGTTACCGGCAATTTAAACACTTTCCGGGTATTGCCTTGCGGGGTCAAGTATGGTTTGTCCGGGTATCATGTGCCATTTCAATCCTTATAGAGTTTTCCGTAAAAAGCAAGTGTTTGGAGAAGTTGGGAGGGTGTTTGTATGCCTACCATCTACGAATGATTCGGAGAAGTGAGATTCTCTGAGGAGGGATAACAAAGGCGGAAATTTTAGATGGCCCGAGCCTAGATTGGGAATCTTATTTCCAAATTTGTGGCCAAGTTAATGATTACTGGAGTTAGGAGAGCAATACAAGCTATGAATCCTATCTATGGGGATGATTATGGTAAATATCGGTGAGTTAATCCGGCGCGGCCCGGGAAATCGCGGACCACTTGATTCAGATCTGATCCAAGGGAAGGATGAGAAATTACGAGGATGAGCTGGGGGATATGAGGAGCTTACCAAAGGGGGTTGAAGAAGAGCTTTGCGGAGACAGATGGCGCAAGATTGATGTCCCTTTGAGGTTGTTGGTCGGCGGACCGGGCGCTCGGCGGCGGATTTGGGGATTGGAGTGAGTCGCGCGACGGCGGAGCGCAGGCGACGGCGGATGGGCTCCGGTGAGGTGCGTGGGGCTTCCGTGGTGGCACTTCGCGAGCTCGGGTTTGAGGAGAAGAGGAATGGGGGAAATGAGCCGTTAAGAGTTAGGGTTTGTTCCTTGGGCTCTATTTATAACCATCCGGATGGAAGGGCTTAGCCTAACGGTCGGGACCCGGGGAGTACGGAATAATTGGCCATTTCGAAATTTGAAAGGCACATTTTGTGCGCAGACCAATATGATCCATGGAAAAAGGAAGGGGAAATTGCCTTCCTTGTATCAGCGGTAATTATCAAGAAGGATGTGAGGTCAGGGAGTTTCTTATTAAGATTTAAGTCTGGGAGATTAACGGAGAGCCGGGTCTTACCTGGCTTCCTTGGTACCTGTCACGGTTGTTCGTCGACGCGCTGCGTCTTGATCCTCATGTGTTTGCCTCTAATGCTTCTGTAGGGAATAGCCAGCGCTTCGAAGAGTAAATCTTGGAAGCCCAAGCTATTCTGGGGACTACTGATGGGGGGATAGTAACCCGGTAGGCCCACTTCAAGGTATAATCCGGCCCAAGGTGAGCTGAGCAATACCCGGATAGGGGTAAAGAGGTTACTAGAAGGCCCAAAGGCTTGTGAGATTCGTAACCCGGCTTGTGGGTTGCGATAAGGAAAGTTAGGCTTTGTATGTGGAGTTCGAGTAGGACTCAAGATGTGCCTTGAAGGGCAAGTTAGGGGTGTACGGGTGCTTTATAAACCGGCCCCTAGGTTTAGTTTGCCAGAGATTCAAGTCATAGTTGTAACACCTGTTATCGAGTATCCAGTATAATAATATCGAGAGCCGGCGAGTTGCTTTCCGGTTCTTAGATTGCTTTTCACCATGTTTTCCTTCGAGCTAAACCCTCTCCCAAATACCTGTGTCGACTTGCCCCGAGATCAGTTACCCCAGGTAACATCTGCCGTGATTATCCCACGACACAATCTCTTCTCCCCCGTTGTTTTTAAATCAAAATTTAATTTCTTAATAGCCCATCTAGCTTTATGTTCTAATTCAACGGGTAAATGACATGCTTTTCCATAAACCATTTTATAAGGAGACATACCCATAGGATTTTTATAAGCAGTTCTATAAGCCCACAATGCATCATTAATTTTAAGTGGCCAATCAGATCTAGCTCTGTTTACTGTTTTCTCTAAAATAAGTTTAATTTCCCTATTACTTAATTCAACTTGTCCACTAGTTTGAGGATGATAGGGTGATGCAATTCTATGATTAACATTATATTTTGCCAATGTTTTTCTAAGAACGCCATGCATAAAATGAGATCCACCATCAGTAATTAAAAATCTAGGAACACCAAATCTAGGGAAAATAATTTCTTTAAGCATTTGCATGGCTGTGGCATGGTCTGCACTCTTAGTAGGAATTTCTTCTACCCATTTTGTAACATAATCAACAGCAACCAAAATGTGAGTATGTTTTGTACTAGATGCAGGAAATGGTCCCATAAAGTCAAAACACCACACAACAAATGGTTCAAGTGGTAATGTATAGTTCATAGGCATTTCATTCCTTCTACCAATGTTTCCTACTCTTTGACATTTATCACAAGTTTTAACATATTCAGCACAATCCTTGAATAGAGTAGGCCAATAAAAACCACATTGTAATACCTTTGTTGCAGTACGATCTCCTGCATGATGTCCTCCATAGGGACTGTCATGACAATCTCTTATAATAGCCTGTTGTTCATGCTCAGGTACACAACGTGTAATAATACCATCAACAATTTTCTTATACAAGAATGGATCATCCCCAAAATAATGTCTAAGGTCATAAAAGAATTTCTTATTTTGCTGGTAAGTAAATTGTGATGGCATAACTTTCCCAACAATAAAATTTGCATAATTAGCAAACCAAGGAGATGCAACTTTAGCACTAGAAACACTAACAAGGGCAAGTTGTTCATTAGCAAAACTATCATTAATAGGAATAGGATCATCAGGTATATTTTCCATTCTAGAAAGATGATCAACTACGGGATTATCTTCTCCTTTCCTATCTACTATGTGTAAATCAAATTCTTGCAACAAAAGTACCCATCTTATTAGCCTAGGCTTAGCATCTTTCTTATTCATCAAATATTTAATAGCAGAATGATCAGAGTGCACAGTGACTTTTGAATCAATTATGTAAGATCTAAATTTATCACATGCAAATATTACCGCTAAAAATTCTTTTTCAGTTGTAGCATAATTTCTTTGAGCACCATCTAGTGTTTTACTAGCATAGTAAATAACATTCAATTTCTTATCAACCCTTTGGCCTAAAACAGCTCCAACTACATAATCACTAGCATCACACATAATTTTAAAGGGCAAGTTCCAATCAGGAGGTTGAATAATAGGTGCAGTTATTAAGGCTTTCTTTAAAACATTAAAGGATTCTATGCAATCATCATTAAAAGAAAACGGAACATCCTTTTGCAAAAGATTGGTTAGAGGCTTTTATATTTTAGAGAAATCTTTAATGAACCTACGATAAAAACCTGCATGACCGAGAAAACTTCTTATACCTTTGATGTCTCTTGGATATGGTAATTTCTCAATAGCTTCAATTTTTGCTGGGTCAACTTCTATTCCTCTTCCAGAAATATGATGCCCAAGAACAATTCCCTCTGTTACCATAAAGTGACACTTCTCCCAATTAAGAACAAGGTGTTGGTCTTCACAACACTGCAAAACTTTGTTAAGGTTGAACAAGCAATTATCAAAAGAAGTACCATACACCAAAAAATCATCCATAAAGACTTCCACTATCTTTTCAATATAATCAGCAAATATAGCATTCATGCATCTCTGAAAAGTAGCAGGCGCATTACATAAACCAAAAGGCATTCTCCTATAAGCAAATGTACCATATGGGCAAGTAAAAGTGGTCTTTTCCTGATCATCACTATGAACTGGAATTTGAGAGAAGCCTGAATACCCATCTAAATAACAAAAGTGAGAATGTTTAGATAATCTCTCTAGCATTTGATCAATAAAGGGCAATGGATAATGGTCCTTACGAGTTGCTTTATTTAATTTTCTATAATCAATGCACATTCTATAACCAAAAACAGTACGTTGAGCAACAAGTTCATCATCTTTATTAGGAACCACAGTAATTCCACCTTTCTTAGGAACACAATGAACAGGACTAACCCATTTACTATCAGCTATAGGATAAATAATACCAGCCTCTATGAGTCGAATTACCTCCTTTCTTACCACTTCCTTCATTTTTGGATGTAGACGGCGTTGGAAATCAACAACAGGTTTAGCATCTTCTTCCAAATTAATTTTATGCATACATAGAGCTGGACTTATGCCCTTAAGATCATCAAGAGAATAACCAATAGCCTTACAGTGGGCTTTAAGCACATCAAGTAATTTCTCTTCTTCCTCAACTGAAAGGTTAGCACTAATAATAACAGGATATATATTATTCTTATCCAAGTATGCATATTTCAGATTTTCAGGCAAAGGCTTTAATTCAAAACTAGGATCTCCTTTAGGAGGTGGGAGTACTCCTAGATTATCAGGTGGGATATGCAATTGTAATTGTGGAGGTTGCTGCCATAATATTTGTTCTAAAGCTTCTTTTTCTGCATCATTAAATGGCTCTTCTTGATTAAGCATATAACGTTCCACCACGTCTGATGAAGCTACAGCTATATGAGCAAGAGTTTCAATTATATCTTTAGATTTTGGTTCTTTCTTAGCAGGTTTATCAGCAAATTTAGAAAAATTAAATTCAAGTTTCTCTCCAGCACATTCAATAAACACCCTTTTTCTAGGCAAATCAATTTCAGCACCAACAGTATGTAAGAAAGGTCTACCAAATATAATAGGACAGAAAGAATCTTGTGGACAACCAAGCACAATAAAATCAGTAGGATATTTTATTTTCCCTACCAATACTTCAACATCTCTAACAATTCCAAAGGGACTAATATAATCTTTATTAGCAAGCTGAATGGTCATACCTGTTTCTTCCATGGTGATAGGATCAATATCAGGCTTAATTTCTTGATAGAGAGAATATGGAATTACACTAATGCTTGCTCCAATATCACATAAACCATGATAACAAGAAGTCCCAATAGAGCATGATATAATTGGCTTACCAACTTTGGATGAATTCCCTTTAATAACTTTGGTAGCATCTTCACATAAATAAACATCAACAGGATCTTCTTCATTTAATTGCTTAATAATAGAGACTTGGTTCTTGACTTCCACATGTTCTTTAGGTTGAGAACATCTCTTTCTACTTTTGTCAGCAACAGCAATAAGCAAATTCTCTTTAACTTTTTCAGGATAGGGAGGTGGTTCAATATATTCTTCTATTACTACAGATGACATTGGTGTTTCTTTAATAAATTTAGGGACAACAATAGAAGATTTAACATGTTCAACATAATAATCAAAGCCACTTTTAGGAATTCAAATGTGCTCAGCAAATTTCTTAGCTATTTCAATTGCAACATATGGATCAAGACCAAAATCTAATAACATTCTTGAACAAAATAGAACTAGAGAAACTTTCTACACATGAATATCCATAATCAAAATAAGCTTCATTACCTTTGTCTAGGTCCCAATATTCAGAGTTCTTCGAAATAATTTCCAATAAATTCCAAGCTTCTTCTGCAGTATTATTTGTAAAGCTTCCACCAGATGAACCATCCAAATATTGCTTTCGCCTATCAGGTAGTCTCACATAAAAGTTTATCAATATAAGTTTATTTGCGAGATCATGACAAGGATTCTTACGAAGGAGGTCCTTAAGCCTCCCCCAAGCTTGAGTAATACTCTCTCCAAGGTGTGGACAAAAATTAAATATAAAGCAACGGTTCTCATAAGCCTCTTTAGGAGTAAAATATTTAAGAAAGAAAACCTTCATAAAAGTATCCCAATTATGTGTAATTTCTTCATCCAGGGACATATACCATTTTCGAGCATCGCCAGTTAAGGACTGGTACAATAAGTTGCACTTTACCTCCTCCTCGTAAATAGCCTTGAGCCTAATTAGCCCACATATATCCTCAATAGCCCGTATGTGATCACTTGCAGCCTTTGTTCCATCCCCTGCAAAATACTCATTCCTAACAGCTTTAACAAATTCAAGGGGAATGATATAACCATCATCATGAGGTGCTTTTTCAACAACTTTAGGTTTAATAGCATAAGCACTCTCATATAAAGTAAGTTTCAGCGAAGCATCTCTCACAAAAGCCATAATAATAACAGGATGCAACAGCAAGTAAAATTCAGCTTTCAAGTTTCCTTACCAAACTTCTTACCAATAGCGCTACGCTCCCCGGCAACGGCGCCAGAAAAGTGTCTTGATGGCTCCCAAGTGCAGGAGATCAATTGTAGTACTTTTCGGATTAGAAAGATTGTCGAACCCACGAGGAGTAGAAGGAACTGGTAAGTAGAATAGCAAAGGAATAATAAAAGCAGCATGTGTTTTTGTGTTTTAATTGTGTAGTGCAAGTAAAGTAAAATGCGGAAAGTAAATTGCAGCAAGTAGTAGGTCTCAATGAGAGACAAAGCCCAATCCTCTAATGCGCAAGAGGACAAGCTCAAGTGTGTGTTTGTGTCTTACATGTGGAAAACGTTCCCGAGGGCTGCACAGATTTAGCTGGCATAGTGATTCATTGCATAACATGTTTGTATATCTTGTCTAGTTTTAATCTTCTTCGGACGGAGCCACAAATAGGAATAGCTAAATAAATAAACTATCACCCCTTATGATGGATCACGTGGCCAATTAAATGACAGCACGAGAATTATTAAGACATGATGTCCCACCATAGCCTTATGCTCTAAGGTCCCCGATACAAGTACCCTCATAATGCAATTCAACGACTCTGTCTCAAGTTCCTGTCACCTAAAGACATCATCACGTCACTACACTATGGTGTTCTCCTATGAGCCCATGTAGGTGAAGTGTTGTACAGTCGACGTTCGTACAACACCATCATAGAATCACATAAAAGATAAATACTAGACCAAATAGCAACTCATCTCATGTAACAAATCATTGCCAATTCATCCTATGCCCTCAGGAACATGCGGGAACTACTCACAACGTGCAAACATGATCATGTATGGTGACATATGTGGTACAACACAATCTGAAACAATGGATCCACCACCAAATAATGACAAGTACTCAATCCCAAACATGCAACGAAGTACAATAACACGTATCTAGGGTGTAGCAGTGATCAAACTATAAGGGGAACGGAGTGGATCACGGTGATGGTGATGGTGGAGATGCAGGTGCTGGTGAGGATGGTGATGGAGATGCCTCCTCCTACGCCAAGGAGGAGATGGGGATGAAGATGGGGATGATTTCCCCCTTCTCCGGAGCTCCGGAGCAGCAGGATCTGTCTCCCCCGCGGAGAGTTTCGCCGCCCTGGCGGATCCATCTCGTCTCGGGAAAATTATGGTGTTCGTTTTTGGGGAAGACGGAGTCGTCAGCAAAAAGACCTCGGGGAGGAGGTGCTGTGGGCCCATTTGGGGGCCCCACACGCGGCCAGGGAATCTGGCCACGTGGGCTACCCCCTTTTGGGCCTCCTGGCCCTCCTCCTTTGTGTCTTGTGCCCACGGCCTTTCTCCCGAAGAAAAACTGACAGGGTTTCTTTCCTTTCGCAATTTGGATACCTGTAGCTCCTGAAACATCAAAAACATGAAAACAGGTGTTTTCTGACACCCAGAAATTAAATACCAAAAATAGGGACTTTGTAGGAAAGTCCCATAAAATCATCTAAAACATGCAAAACAATGACATAACATTGATAAAACATCCCAATAATGCCTATATGGAGGGTATAAATGATGATATAAAATGCACGTATCAGGGCCGCATTAAAAAACAGCATGGAGGACATTCGGATGAAACGGATATCGACAGCTTCAAAGGCGGGCTCCGTCGGATGGGCTTACGGGAATACATCGGCCGGGCTTGGGTGAGAACAGTAACCAAGCTCATGGAGGTAGAATACAGTTGGGCGGAAGGTGAAGAATCAGCGCGCAACACCCACCCACCCTCACCCGGGGAAGATCGCATGAACAACTCCTATGCACACAAGGGAAACAAAAGGTACAATAATGACCCGAATAGGCGAAAAAAGCGCAAGAATCGGGTCTTCGATGAAATGGAACCCGAACTAGTGGAAGCCGAGTTCCCGGGCAGCTGCAGCAACGACTACTTCACACAGGGATGCAAGCAGCCGCGTGAGCAAGAACGCAAGTGCGGACAAGAGCAGAAGCGCGAGTGGCAACCAAGGAAGATTCAGGCAGATAGGATACCGCCTGTGTCAATCAAGTAGCAACTCGATGGGCAGTGCCCAAACCACATGTATGACGATGATAATGGAGTTCGCAGATTCAGTCACAAACTGAAAGACTGCCACAGATTCAACCTTTCGCAGAATCAGCATACAGAAAACAAAAACAGACCCAACAAGCAGGGTTTCAGGTTGTCCTGGGAGCATTGGCGATAGGTGCGGCACCACCACCACCAGTACAGGCAGTCGCCCAACCATAGCAACCTCAAGCACAGGGAGCACCGAGAGCGCAGCAGGTTGGAGCAATACAACATCAATAAAGAGAGGCATACCTGGAGGAAAACTGATACCCGAAGCCAAAAGGAAAGATATTCATGATACAAAAAGGAGCCCCGTCCAAGAGAAGTCAAAAACTCATAACCAGACAGAAGAACCTGGCGGAAATACCACCTCCTGTAACTCCCGGGTTCCTGGATTGGTCCAAAGCAACCATTGCTTTCGCTAGAGCCGATCACCCGCCTCGAGTCCCTTTTCCTGGAAGGACCGCGCTGGTACTCAAAGCTCACACCGTAGGATACGATCTACATCGAGTATTCATGGACGAAGGAAGCGGAATCAACATCATCTACACGGACACGCCGAAGGAAATGTACCAGTAAGCAATTTGAAGCAGTCAGAGAATTCATTCCACGGGGTTGTGCCCAGAAAAGCAGTCAAACTCATGGGTGCAATAACACTCGAGGTAGTCTTTGGAGAGCGCAACAACTAAAGGAAAGAAAAGCTCGATTTCGAGGTAGTCGACTGGCCGTCGCAATATAACGCAATACTCGGAAGGACAACGTTTGTTAGATTAATGGCAGAGCCCCACTATGCGTACCTGATGGTCAAAATGACAGGACCTAAAGGAATAATCACAGTGCGCGGGAATTACAAGAAATCTGACAAGTGCGACTCTGAATTTAACAAACAGGACGAGTGGTAAATGGGGGATCGAACTTGGCCCGCGAGATAAGTTACCGAAAGCAATCAAGTCGCAGGTACTCCCAGACTTTGTCTCCGAATGGCTCGAGTTGGAACAAGCCCAGACATGTCGAGTACATGGACAATGTACTTCAATGAGTCTAAGAGAGAATATGGAGCTAGAGTAGGAGTAATACTCACGTCCCCTAGAGGTGACAGAATGTTATACGTACTTCGTATGAACTTCAAGAACACATCAAATAATAAAGCCAAGTACGAAGCACTCATCCATGGGATGAAGATGGCAAAAGCGTGCGGAGCCACTTGACTCATCATCTATGGTGAATCGAACCTCGTGGTACAGCAAACCATGAAGGAATGTGATGCGCCAGCAGAAAACATGGCCGCATACATAGAACTATACAATAAACTCGAAGGAAAGTTTCATGGATGCGAGTTGCAGCATATCGGAAGATGGAGCAATTCATAAGAAGGCGCTCTAGCAAACATTGGGTCCACCTGTGCGCCAATACTACCTGATGTTTTTATGAGGAGATTGATCAACCCTGTATAAAGCGCAAGGTACCAGCTACAGAAATAGCTGAGGACTCAAAGGCAGACAATGCAGTGCAGTCGAAGGCAAACAAGGCAGAGCAATCAGAAGAAGAAACATAACCCATACCCATGGACATTCCTGAGCAGGTAAATCAAGTGGAAGCCACATGGATGCGGCCATTGATGGATTACATGACTCGAAGCGAGTTTCGTGGATATCAGGCAGAAGCACGCCGAGTAATGCGTAGAGCCAACGCGTTTACAATCCATAACTGGCAACTTCACAAGCGCAGTATATCAGACATATTACAGAAGTGCGTCACCCTAGAGGAAGGGAGAGAAAATACTCATGTATATACATCAAGGAACATGTGGACATCATGTAGGGATCAAAAACCTTGTCCGCAAAGCTTTTCGAGCTGGATTCTACTGGCCAACAGAAGAGTATGATGCCAAAGCGATACAGCATTGCGAGGCGTGTCAGATTTTTTCAACGTGGCCAAATATACCAGCTGCAGAACTACACATGATACCACTCGCATGGCCTTTCACGCAGTAGGGACTTGACATGGTTGGGATACTAATTCGGTCATTCAACTGCGGATACACTCGATTGCTCGTAGCAGTCGACAAATTCACCAAATGAATTGAAGCTATGCCAGTAACGTCGCTGGATGTAGAATCAACAATAAAAACTCATCAGGTCCACAGTACAAAGATTAGGAGTACGACATAGCATCATCACAGATAATGGAACAAACTTCACAACAGAAGAATTCCAGGACTATTGCAAGGAGCTAGGGATAAATGTTAATTGTGCATCAGTCGCTCACCCGCAAACAAATGGGAAGGTAGATCGATGAAATGGGTTAATCACAACAGGACTGAAGAACCGGCTACTCACACCACTAAAACGAGCAGTTGGTGTCTGGGCTGAAGAACTATCCTTAGTACCGTGGAGCCTTCGAACAACACCAAACAGATCCACAGAGTACACTCCATTCTTCATGGAATCATGGGGCCAATGCAGTATTACCAGCAGAAGTACGGCATAACGCGCCTCCAGTCATTTCTTATAGTAAGAAAGACTCGAATCAAGCACTTGAAGATGCGCTGGACTTGGCAAACGAGGTTCGGGATAAGGCACTTGCACTCACAGCCGTATATCAGCAGGGCTTGCGTAACTACCATGCTAGTCGAGTATGAAGCAGAACATTCAATGTAGGAGATTTGGTGATGCGGCTAAAGCAGGGAAGCCATGACAAGTTGACATCACCATGGAAAGGCCCATATGTCGTAGGAGAAGTACTCGAGAACGGTGCGTACAAGCTCAATGACAAGAGGATTAGGAACTTCTACAAAAATCCATGGAACGCCTCGCAGCTACGTCTTTTTATGCTTAATCTTATTTCAGTACAGCTAGAATAAGGCTACTTTAGCCACCTCTGTATTCCGTATGAGTAAATCGAAAAAATACTACCCCTCTACTGCGAGGAACTTGCTACCTGTCTGTTTTTCAGTTACAATCACAAATCAAGTACAACCCGACCCTAAGAATGACTAAAATCCTATGCATTTAGTCACACTCGGGGCTGCACGGAAAAAGTTCAAGCATCAATTAGGGGTGACTCCCAGCCGCAGTTGCACCCAAAATACTCAGGGGTTGTGCGGAAAAATGTTCAAACATAAATTCGGGGTGACTCCTACCCGTAGTCTCACCCGAAATACTCGGGGGCTGCACAACAAAAAGTTCAAACAGAAATTTGGGACGACTACTAGCCATAGTCACACCGGAAATACTCAGGGGCTGCATAGCGAAAAGTTCAAAAATAAATTCGGGATGACTCCCAGCCATATTCGCACCCGAAACACTCGGGGGCTGCGTAGCAAAAAGTTCAAACATAAATTCGGGATGACTCCAGGCCGTAGTAGCACCCGAAATACTTGGGGGCCGCACAACAAAAGTTTCAAACAGAAATTCGAGATGACTCCCAACCGTAATTGCACACAAATTACTCCGGGGCTGCGCAACAAAAAGTTCAAACCGAAATTCAGGATGACTCACCCGAAACACTCGGGGGCTGGACAACAAAAAGTTCAAACAGAAATTTGAGATGACTCTCAGACATAGTCGCACTCGAAATACTCGGGGGCTGCATAGCAAAAGGTTCAAAACGAAATTCGGGATGACTCCCAGCCGTAGTCATACCCGAAATACTCGGGGCCTACGCATCAAAAAGTTCAAACAGAAATTCGGGATGACTCCCAGCCGTAGTCACACCCGAAATGCTCGGCGGTTGCGCAACAAAAAGTTCAAACAGAAAATCGGGATGACTCCCATCCATAGTCGCACCCGGAATACTCGGGGGCTGCACAGCAAAAAGTTCAAACATAAATTCGGGATAACCCCCAGCCATACTCGCAGTCGATATACTTGAGGCCTACTCCCATCGGGAGAAGTTACAAAGCAAGAAGTCGAGGCATACAAGTCAACAAGGAAGATTAAGTGAAAAAACATCATACAAGGATATTGCATTTGTCCTCGACGGAGACAAAGTCCATTACAAGCAAAGAGAGGATTTGTTGCACTCAGGCACCACTTCTACAGATTACTCTTAAGAAAAGCAAAAGCTAACTTTCGGCCGTCGCCTTGAGAGTATTCTTGGCAGTCTGGGCAGCCTTAGCCCTAGCCTCAAGCATTTTCATAAGCTTCCGAGCTAACCTAACGAAATCTTCAGTAAAGGAGTCAAGGTCTATCTCACGTCCACCCAAATCCACTCGAGGCCCACTCAGTATAGCTTCGAAATCACCTTCAATTCCATGAGCTCGAGCAAGGGTCAGCACGGTCTCCGCCCCAGAAAGGGTTTGCTCCCATCTGAACACAGCTAAGACATTTGTGTTGTAAAACACGCCTATCAGAGCATGTAGAGTAGGAGGCACCTTATCAATGGGGGAACAAACAATCGTGGAAAGACACGAGTACCTCCACAAGCTTCTCGAGTGTGCTCTTGGATTTAGATACTTGCTCCTCTGATGAAGTAACATCGTCTAAGAGTGCACCCTCGCGCGGCCGAGTGATGAGTTCAGGACCACTAACCAGAGAAGCTACAGTAAAAAAAAGGTAAATATATTCAACAAGGAACATGAAATACCAAAGAAAAGTATGGATTAAAGAAGAAAAGTAAATTACATATCATGCCATCTGTTAGAGTGTCGAGCCGAAGGACTACCGTTTCTTCCGGATCAAAAAACTGCTTGAGAGCCTCCAACTCTTTCTGTTTGGAATCACCTACTTTTTTTATAGCAACTTCGGTTTTCTTCTTAGCAATTGAAGTTTCTGTCTGAAGAGAAGCATTCTGGACCTCGAGTTCTTTCACACGAACAATTGCAGAATCCCTCTCCATAGAAGCGACGACTAGGAGTTCTAAGGCAGAGGAAGAAAAATAGGTTACACAAGTAAGTCGAACAAACCAAGCGAAACTTTAGAAGGAAAAAGGGATACCTTTTGCCTTAGCAAAATGGGATCGAGAAGTATCCCTCTCCCTCCCAATACCGATGAAGCGAATGCTCAGATCTTGCATGCTGGCTAGGAAAGGATGCAAAAAGATACTCGAGTTAGTAAATAAAGCCACAGGTTTTGAGCCTACGCTCGCTTGCAAGCAGCCAAACGTAGACTCGGGTGCTACTCCCATCGAGAGCGTTGTTCGTGCACCTGACATAATAAGCAGAGCCAACAAATTAGCAAAGAAAGGAAACTAAATTCAAGTGGCCTCTAACCTGGAACTCTGGAGTCGAGGTATTTAAGTCTGCCAAATCAGCCGTCCATGCCCTCGGATCCGAAGGTGTTGGCCATGAATCAGACTCAGGAACAACTGAACGTTCATGAACATCCTCACAGACAACTCCTTTATCCCGAGTGCCTCTAGAAGAACTCGAAACATGAGAAGTGCGAGCCTCAGGAGCAGCGCCTGAGTCATCACCTCCCTGAGCACAAGGAGTCGAAATAGCATTCGAACTGGATCCTCCCTGTGGAGGAGGAGTCAAAACCTTTGGAGGAGCAGGAGCACTAGGAGGTATTCTGAAGACACATTCAAGAAGAAAATAAGCAAGGATTAAAAATCGAAATCAAAACTTGAGCACTCTAACAAAGAGAAGAATTTACCCGCTGGAAGGTCCTAGTCCATATAAACGGCAAAATTTATAAAAAGGAGCCAAAGTCAGAATCAAAGCGACGGAAATTAGAAGATTCGCTCGGGCTTGAAAGCGGGATAATGAGTGAAGAAAAAACGAATCCTACCTCAGTGCGCTCGATCGTAGAAGAAAGAGGGGAAATAGTAGGAACCAAATCAACGGGATCGGTTTCTTTGACTCGGGTGATCTTCCGCAAACACCCCTAGAGTTTGTTACTTGAAAGCTCTTTTGTACGCAGACGATGAGACGAGTTAGCGCTCGAGTACGCCCACATACGCAGTGCCCTGTCTTGGATTGGCTGCACTCGATGTTTCAGGAATACTTCCGCAAGATGGGTCCCAGTAAGCCCGCTGGTTTTTAGAGAAGCAATCTAAGACGCTAGATCCTCAGTTTGCTCCATCTCTTCCTTGGTCAACTGGTTCTTCCATGAGCTCCTATGCATCACCTGATGGTCCAGATCAACCAAGGGACTGTCGTCAGCATTGGGCGAGGCCTTGTCATAGAACCACCGCGTCCTCCATCCAATAAAGGATTCGACAAAACCCATCTGAAAGTAGCCCGACTTCGCGTGGAATTGGATGTTGCAACCTCCGACTTTGTGGGATCGTTGCCACTCAGTTGGGCCTTCATGTTGAATAAACGCTTGAAAAGTGCCCAGTGTGGTGCTATCCCAAGATAGCACTCGCACAGCACAACGAAGCAGGCAATATGCTGAATTGAATTCGGGGGCACATAGTGCAGCCGCATGCCATACGCCACCAAAAGGGAATGGAAAAATGGGTGTAGGGGAAAAGAGACTCCCCTGGAGACATGGTCAGTAAATGCCACCCGCTTGTCGTTTTCTGGGGCGGGGCGGGCCTCTGAACCAGGGTGCCTCCATGAATCGGCCCCAAGGATCCCCTCGCGTTCGGGAGAGGTGAGGATCTTGGAGGTTCCAGTGGATTTGGTCCACCTTTCCTCTTCTGCCCCTCGACGCCGCTAGCCACGGATGAGCCTCCATTCTTGTGTGTGGTTACCATGGAGAAAGGTTTGTGGAGATCAAGAAACACAACAATGGTTTTTCGCTGGGAAGGAGAAAATGTGGCGGGCGCGAGGAAGAAGAAGGGGAAATTTAACCTTTTGCCCACCGTAGTATTTATAGAAAGGTAAAAACATCTCCGCCGTTGGTGCTCTGCGAAGAAAGATTAGATCTACACGTGGCGCAGGAGGTTAACCGGCATGCCTCCATGCCGCCCACTACGCGTGGGAATCTAGGTATTTACTAGTGATGGTGCAGATCTTGCACTCATTGGGAAACCCCAAGAGGAAGGTATGATGAGCACAACAGCAGTTTTTCCTCAGAAAGAAACCAAGGTTTAATCGACTAGTAGGAGGAAGGAGTAACTTCAGAAGGTTGATACAGCTGAGATGGCAGGGCGCACTACCGGTTCAGCAGCAACGTGGAACCTACACAACACAAACAATTCACTTTGCCCCAACGAAGCAGTGAGGTGTCAATCTCACTGGTTTTGCTGAACACAAAGAGCTTAAACGTATGGTGTGGAAAACAGTATAAAAGCAGTAGCAGTAGCATAAAAGCAGTGTGAAAGCAGTATGAAAGTAGTAGGTGTTTTATCAGTATGAGGAAAAAGGACCGAGGTCCACAGTTCACTAGTGGTGTCTCTCCGTGAAAGATAAATAACATGTGCGGTGAACAAATTACAGTTGGGCAATTGATAGAAATGAAGGCTGCACTGTAGTGCATATGCAAGACATAAAGATTACTATGTGATTCATGCGGGCATTACAACAAAATACATAGATCGTCATCCAACTGCATCTATGTCTAATAATCCACCCTCCGAATATCATCTGAATAAACGTTGGGTATTAACTTGCTAGCAACGGATTATCAGAAGGTCGTGGCTTTGTGATGCTGGACAAATGGTTGTTGTTAGCCATCTCCTAGACAACAAGACCCAAGGTCATGGCTTTGTGATGATGGCCGAGGACCATCAGAAGCTCTGGTTATGTACCTTCCTTACCAAGCACCGCTACGTGTAGTGATAGGTTTCGTGTGTTGGTCTTGGTGGTGCAAGGCATGCTTGATGATGATGATGATATGATGTATATTTTGGGTAGCTAGGACAAAAAAAATCCCATGACATGTATATTTTTGGTTCTTGATGTGGTACAACAGTTAACATCCCTCACACGATGGGCTTGTGATGGTAGTATTACACCCTCTTTTGATGTGGTGCTAGGTTGACGCCATACTATGCAGCAAACACTTGTGTTGCTAGTAGTACGTGCATTATCTATATGATCAACAACACATGCTTTACTTATGTTGACTTTCTATATTGTAATCCTATGTTTCTAGTTTTGCATGTTGTAATCTTGTTCTTCTCTGATGTAGTGGTACGTGGTGTTCAGAGCTAGGGTTTCAGGAATTTACACCTCCTACAGCTCTGCTCAGGTGGTAAATTTCCTTGGCAACTGTTGCAAATGGTTTGAGACTCTGGAGGAGGCATAGGAATCTTACTCCATGTCCTTTCTATAAGAACCCACTCTCCTTCCTGAGGGCAGTAAATCTGGAGTAAGCAAAACTAGTGTAGGAAAAGATGCTGGTCTGGTCGGGTTTGACAGCATCAAAGACTTCATAATCATCGTCATGTTTGACTGGTAATTGTATGTAAATAGCAGTGGACTGGTAAACTCACCTCGATGGATGCAAGGTAACATAACACCCACAATTTGTGCAACCAAATACAACGGTTTATGGCTTGAGCACATGAGCTGGCCAACCAAACACAAGGACCTGAGATTTGTGCTCAAATTAGTTCTCATCCAAACGGGCCTAGCTAAAAAATTGTTGTCAGCCAAACGGGCTGAACAACATGGCTTAGTCCTTTTTTTTTTGGAGCCAGTCTTAACTGGATCATAGATAAAAATGGTCCAAAAGGCATGCGAGCAACCAAGCACACCCTTAGTGAATCTCCTAGATGCTCTAATAAGAAATTCGACGGGAATATTTTAAAGGCACACAAATGATGAAACCAAGATTTATCAAATAAATATATGAATTAGCACATAGTATGAGGCGAGTAGCTACCATTTGCGCTTCAATCATAGTTCAACCCATCTACTATTGTGTGCTGATGACATCATTTGCTCACACATGATCCAGACTTCTATTTGGATAGATCATAGATGCTGATTTGGGTTTCATGGTAGGTATATTATATTTCTTTAGAAAAGCTTCAAAGTTCAGATTCATGTCATAGCAGTATGGGCAACTCCAACATGGGAACGAATTTCGTCCATTTATATATGCATGGACAAAAATCTGTTGTGTTTGCTTTATCGAAAACAAGAAGTAGAATATCTAGAAAATTTCTCCATGGTTAAAAAATGGCAATGACAAACCGCAAATTAGTTTTGTGTTCATTTAACCCCGGATGTGGCAAGACAAGGTATGTCAAAGTTGTACAATATTGTCTAGAAGAATACAAAAATATTTTCTGACTTTTTTTGTGTTCATACACGAATAAATTGTAATATAATCAAACGATTTAATATAATATCATTCTAACTTAATTTATTAGTCTAATAACACGGACACGCAAAATTATCTTTCTGCTTCAACTGATTGTCCCCCTATTTACAGAGGACATTCACACATGCAAAGATCTACTTCCTAAAGCTAACATCATCACATGAATTACTAAAAAAATAAACAAAAAAACTTATCTACTAACATCTTAATGAGATCATTGATTTATTTTCATAGTTATATGTCCATCTCCATAATAGTTTCGAAACTGGAATTCTTGGTGCTATGTCTTGACAATTTTGTTTTTGTTCCACGAGTTTTCAGATTAACACCGTGATAATAGTGCCCAATTATTACCGGATTGTCTTACATGTGTTTCACAGGTTTAGTGTTCTGCGAAGCTAGAGAGTGCTCTTCAAATGTTAGCAAGGACTAACAAGAGATAACATCGCTCCACAAAAATAGTATCATGAAAATCTTGCATTGGTGTAGAATGAAATTTAGGCTAGTAAGTTACTATATTTGGCAATTAAGTGAAAACAATCTAAACATCCACAACAAAAAGAAGTAATCAAAACATGTCAACATGTGATCAAACTTAGAAGAATAGCTCGCAACTAAGCCAATTAATTTAAATTATATTTGGTTGGTGTTCTTTTACTAGATGTGTTTGTTTTGGTTTTTTCCATCCATCGTAATGTTTGCTTAATTAAAACTATACATCGTCAACGAGAAAACAGATATCATAACACGAAAACGTAAAAAGTCAAACTAATTCAATTTTTTCCAAAATACAAATTTTTACGTGAACCCGGAACAAACAATATATTGTATTTGTCATGAGAGGGAACAAATATATTTCTTAACAATGTGAGGACAAAAGTTAGGTTATATATAGTTGTATGGAAGAAAAACCATCAAATAGATGTTAGCCATCGACAAATCTGGACATTTAGCTGTCTACAAATTAGAAAGTCCCATTCCATTCCCATTGTACAAAATTACAATAAGCACCTGGTAGTTCACCTTCGTTTTCATCCTTCACATGCATACACCTGATACATATACAGAAACACCCCTAAGAAAAACCCACAATTCCCCTTATCTGCTCTCCGTCCCTCTCACAACGTCTGCGTCGAGCCTTCTCCGTCGTACACTCCCATCCTCGTACGTCCACCTAAGCATGTGCCACAGAATTCTACCCCCTCACAGTCCACCATCATAGTCGTCTTCCTCCCCCCGTCATTGTACCGCGGGGATGTAGAAACATCTGGGGGCCGTATTTGACTTGTTTTGTTAGTAAACGAGATTCACACCGTTTGTTTCAATATGAAAAATTCCCATTGTAATAGGCGATTCAGTTAAATCATGTTGATTGTATTATACTTTTATTCACAAAAAAGTTTAAATTTTGAAGAAAAAAATATGATTTTGCAAAGTATGTGTATAACTTAGACATTTCTTGGGACTCAACTCAACACAAGAAGACTTAACATGTGGAGGTACTCTGCAGATTTTCATCGTCAATCTTTTAGACGTAGATATATAACATGAGGCACTCTAGGGATTTGACCGAATGTGAGAAAATTTGCGGATAATATAACTATTGTTTAAAATCAATGAAACTAATTAACATGCTCTTTACCTAAAAAATCTATTATATGTGCAGACTTCACTATTGTCTCCGGATATAAAGAATTATCTCATTTCAAACTCCTTATACACAATATATAATATAATATAAATTGTTCGATACTTATTTTTTTAATTTTATTTTGTTGGAATACAAACTGTATTACTCATCAATGGGGGATTTTTGAATGGAGGTCTTCCAAGAGCCAATAACGCATTTTTTATGAATTATTGTACATACTCTTAGATATTGTGCTTATGAAATAACAAAAGAAAATCCATCTAGTTGATGTATGGTGGTGTTTATTTTGGTTTCATCATTCTCTTGTAAAATTTTCCTTATGTAAAATTATACATCATGGGCGAGGAAAACAGATATGGTACCATAAATACATATTCAAACTAGTTTAAAAGTGTATTTTTTTTTCCAAAATATGTGTTTTTACATTAACCGCGAAAGAATAGTTTTTATTTGTGATGGCGGGAGAGAACAATTTTTTTAGCAAATGTGATAACCAGAATCAGGTTATGTATAGTCGTACGGAAGAAGAGCCATCAAACAGATCTTAGCCGGATAAGCGTCGACACCCCCTCCCCCTCGTCTACTGTAAAGTTTGAGAGTCAGCCGCCGCCGTCGAGTGTCTCCGGCCATCCCCGCCGCTAGCCCTTGGGCTGGTTGGTGTGGTGATGAGGCAGAGTGTCGGCTCGATCTGTACATCAGTAGGTTAGGTAGTTGTGCTTGTTTGCGGTGTTGCGTCGACGTTATGTCGTCGAGGAAGTGCTCGTCGGCGCGCCCGGGCCGCGCTCGTGAGCCTATGGTGGCGATCCTGCCTCTGCTCGTGCTCCGGTGGTCGGAGTTGGTGCAGAAGTATCGCTGCGTTTCCCCCTTCCCTCATAAGCCCGAGGGCTGGTTTCTGGTGCTGGAAATTAGAGTTCGTCGTTCTGCAAGGAGGTGGTGGCGGGTGGTGCTGTGTCCTCTGGCCGGCCGTGGAGGCGAGGAGTGGAGGCGGCGCTGCGTGTTGGTTCTTCTTTTTGCAGGGCGACCTATGCTGCATATCTGCGCGAATCACACGAAGGCCATGGGTGCCTGCGTGATCCTCGGTCGAAATGGCGGCACGAGCTTCTCCTCCGGTATGGAGGTCCTTCAACCCTGCCCCGAGGCTCGACGACTTGAGGAGGCCAAGTGGTGTGTCCCCGGTCTCTTCATGGTTGACGGCGGCAGAGGCTTGACGCCGGTTCTGGAGAGTCCACGAGCCCACTGCTCTCGAATCTCGGCATCCGCGCCTGGAGATCGCCAGCGAGAGGAGGCGGAGAAGACCAAGGACCTGATCGCGTTTCTTCTTTTAGTTCTAGGGTCTTTTTTGCATTGTGCATTGGTCTTATCTTCAAATGTTCGGTTTCTCAGGGCGAGCGTTGTAAAACGGCCAATGCATTCTTTGTACCTGCCCCTGTAACTTTTTAATGCAGCTACGGGGTCCTCGTGACCCTAACTCTTAGTACAAAAAAAACCCAGATCAAAGCCACCGAAAATTCCAGACATCTATACTTCTTATAAAGCAAAACCCTACTAACATGCATTAATTATTTTTCTATCTCAACATGCAAGCTATCCACATCATCCATCTTCTTAGCCAACCAATTTTCCATGTCATATCTACTAATACTTATTCATCTCTACATGCAAACTCCACATCATCTTTTTTTTAACCATCCACATATTCATAATTTTTAATACACAAATTTCGTGTTGATTAATTTCAGTATCTTGACTATGCTCAATAAAATTTTGCATGTTTTTTTAGATAACTTAATATATCGTACACATTACATCATTTTTATTATATAATATAATTTCTAAGGCGATTACCGATGCAACGCGCGGGGCATTTTTCTAGTTTTTTTATATGAAGACTCCAGACGTTTTAGGTGTCTACAAATTGGAAGGTTCCATCCCATTGTATGGTACTAGTGAGAAAGTTACAATAAGCACCCGGTAGTTTTCCTTTCGTTTCAATCCGTCCACATGTCCACACTGTTACATATACGGAAAACACCCCTGGAGACACCCAGAATACCCTAGCCGCCCCCCTTATCCTCTCCCCTTCCCTTTCGCGACGTCGTCGTCGAGCCCTCTCCGCCGTACACGCCCCTCCTCCTCCTCCGCCAACCTAAGCGCGCCACGGAATTCTCTCCTTCACAGTCCACCGCCGTCGCCGTCCCCCCTCCGCTGCTGTACCGCGGGGCGGAGATCCGTCCGGGCCCTGTATTCGACTCCTCTTGCCGGTAAGCGGAACCCTAGCTCGCTCGCCCCGATTGTTCGGGCTTAGCCCTCGTTTAGCCTTATACGTGATCCGGTTCGGGTATCGTTGCGTATGTGCTTGCGGCGTGGCGCCTTACTGATTGGCGGGATGTTCTGAGAACAATCGGGGGTTCAACTGAACCCCCGTGCTGCCACCTGCCGCGGTGAATTGTGCTCCTGCTATCTGGGAGATTCAGTTTTGGCGTGGGGTATCATGTCTGCTGGGCTTAGTTCTGCCGAATCGCGGCACGAAGCCTAGCCGGTGGATGATTCTTCCGGCTTTGCTTTGATGTCGATTGATTCTGATATACTAGTACTGAATGGGCGACGCTGTGCTGGATAATTACCAGCGTGTATAATATAGATGATTGGTCTTCTTAAAATTACTGTAGAAGCAGTATTTCAGACCTTCGTCTTCTTGATACGTTAGTAGTTACTACTGTATGTTTCCTATGCTCGTTCTTATGAGAAGCTGACATCTCTGTTTTTTTTTGCTTGATTCGCCATTTCAGGACAGCCTTTGCGGAAGACAACATGGAATGATGATCTTGACAATTAGCGTGTCTTTCTTCCGAGCTTGATACTGGTTGTGCTTCGCCTTGGAACATAGTAAACCATGACTTCGGTTGCCGATGGTGTTTCAGGTATGCTTTTACCACCAAATTCTTTGTCATGTCGATGTTGAACTGTAATACTTAGTAGCCAGCAGCGCGTGTCTGGAATTGCAATCATAGTTGCAATGGTTTTATGACTCTTCGATTATGCAATTGGAGCTTTGGTATATTTGGGATAATACCTCAGCTTGGCTGTTCTGTGAAATCTATTAGAAACGAGAATTAGTCATATGATTGTGGAGTCATCCAACCAAATAATGTCAGTATGTCAGCAATACTATTATTTGTTAGTTTTGTGCCACCACTGAATTGCGAAGCTGCCTATGACGGTAGTATACCTACCAGCTATGCTATTACAGAAAATGTCCATTAGTTGGTAAGACTACAGAAAATACTGGGTTTTCATTCTTTAGCTGTTGATGCCATTCTGCAATGTTTGTACTGATATCAGTTTCCGCATGCCGTAAATGTTGACGGAACGTCTGCACTGTGCTGTTACTTGTTAAAACTTGGCAAGTGCAGAAACATAGGGTCTCTTGGGCTCAAAAGGATTTTCAAAGGAATTGTATAGGCTGTCAACCCATAGGAATTTTTCCTATAGAGTGAAAGGAATGAATGCTCCAAAATTCCTCTGGATTGCTTTCCTACACTACAATCATTTGATTCATAGGGTAGGAAAAGTATAGGAATAGGAAACTGTAGGATTGAGATGACATGTCCAATTGAATCCTATGGGAAGAGCAATTTCCTTTGATTGTGGTGAAGGAATTTTTCCATGAGGTTGGACCTCATGTTATTTTACTATAGGATTTACACTACAAGAATCCTACAGGATTATTTGCTATAGGATATGATCCTATGAATCAAACAACAACTATAGGAAAATTTCCCATAGGATTCAATCCTACAGATATCCTATGTTATTCCTTTAAGGGCCCCTTTGATTCATAGGATAGGAAAATCATAGGAATAGGAAACTTGTCTATACTCCTATATAGTGTACGAATTTTGAAAGTTCAGAGTCAAATCACCGTAATGCAACCTCCACCGTTGATTGCACACTATCCAACGGCTTAAAATGCTGGGATTCGCAGCTACAGTAGACACTCTTTCTCTACATCATTCCGGAAGCATCCATAAATCATTCCAGAAGCAATGAGTATTGATCTAGCTGGGCCGTCCATGCTCCCTCCACATGTGATGCGGTGCTCCCTTGCCCCTTGGCATCAAACTCACGGCTGTGTGTTGCCGCTGGTTGGACCTATTCTCTCCATATCGATCGTTTAACTGAAGGATAGCACTCTGTTACAGCTGTCAGCTAAAGAAAAAGTTTTAAAAAAGGAAGGAAGGGTGTCACAACCAATCGGTGGATACTTGGCAGAGTGAATGGCACCCGTGTTTTCAGCCGCTTATGATAAGCAGCTCTTTGGCACTACGTCCATGGTAGTGAATACATATGGCTGAATGGATAAGAGGAGGAATCTAATGAACAAGAACTTGATGCTTTATATTGTTATTCCGTGTCGAAATTAGAGAGATTGCTTTTAACGTGCAAAGCACGTGAAGTTGACTAGTAGGATTGGTATGGCATGGCTAAATGAATCCTATGGGAAGAGCAATTTTCTTTGATTGTGTGAAGGAATTTTCCATGAGGTTGGACCTCATGCTCTTTTCCTATAGGATTTGTACTACAAGATTCCTATGGGAATATTTCCTATAGGATATGATCTTATGAATCAAACAAGCAATATAGGAAAATTTCCTATAGGATCTAATCCTACAAAAATCCTATGCCATTCCTATGAATCAAAGAGGCCCTTAGGGGCTTCTTTGGTTCACAGGATTTGAAAAACACAGGAATACAAAATATTGCAGGAATTGGATGTCATGACACATGGAATACTACAGGGACTAGAAAAGCAGGAATCAGTAGCAGGTGTTGTTTGGTTGCACCGCAGGAAATTTCTATAGGGATTGAGTGGATGCCATAGTTGTCATAGACACATAGGAATTTTTCCAAGAGGTCTCACCTCTTGCTAGAAATCCTAAGGGCCCTCAGTTGTTTCAGTTTTGTTAAACATAAGGAAATTCAATCATATCTCTCTTATGCAACAATTTCTCATGTAGGCAATCATAGAGCTGATGAGCCACAGAAGAAGCAAGCTGCTCAAAAGGACCAGCAAGAGGCCCCAGCTACAAGTGTAGATAGTCAGACGACGGTGGGGACACCTTCGACAGATTATGTGGCGCCCTATCCCCACCAGGACGCATGCCATGCAATGGTATGAAACCTGGAACTTGTCTGATTGTAATGTTTTTACTGAGGCTCTAGTTTATAAAGAGAGACTGAGGATTGGTTATAGTGAAGGTTGGAGAAATATGATGGGTACTGTAAGAATCATTAGGGAAATCCTGTCTTTCTATATGAATTTTTCTGCCTGGCTTCTTGTTTTGCAGTATATCAACAACATCAGCATGAGATTTATTTACCGTTCTACATAATCAATTCTATGTTTCCTGGTTGAAACACTTCGGTAGTAATCAATATTTTCTGTAAGATGTGATATAGAGGGCAAAACTTCTAAAAAAGGGTTACATTAAACTTTCTTTAGAAACAGTGATTAGGTTAAACTGACATTATTTTCTTCTTATTAAGGTGACATGCGAGGTTTTTCTCATTTATAATGCAGACTATTTAGTTAAGTTTTTAATTAAATGTGCAATGACAATATATCCACTGCCACAGTTTGCATGACGTATTTTCTTCTCATACCGTCACCAATGCCAACTTGTTGATCACATGTAATTGTTTACCTGTTCTAACATCCACACATGCGTTTGCGTCAATTTTTCGCTATCTCTTTTGTATCCTAATAAATTCCTCTCTGACTGTACCTTCAATATTATTGTTTGATAATGCTGAATCCCTTTGTCAAGCTTACAGCAACTTATTTTTGCTCAAAATTAGCACTGAATTTGTTAATGAACGCTGCCATTTGTTCAAATTGAGGGATTTCGTATACTTTCACTCGATAGATTGTTGTGTTTTTCCATTCATTGCTTCCTTGTTATGCATATTTATCATATTTCCTGCATAGTGCCAAATTTATTTTGTAATATTTGTTGCTTAATTCAACCTTTTGTGCTCAGCAGGGTCAAATGGCTTACCCAAATATTGATCCATACTACGGAAGCCTTTATGCTGCTTACGGTGGACAACCTATGGTAAGCTCTTATTACAAGGTATAGCTATATACCACTAGTACACCTGTGGTGGAAATATTTAGGCCAACATTGAATATTCCTATATATACTGTTCTGCTTCATAGCCAGTCAAAAGTAACTTTGCATGATATTGTCACTCCATTCGAACTCGTTCAGTTAATAAAACTGTTCTGTTTTTTCAGATGCATCCACCAATGGTTGGAATGCATCCAGCCGGATTACCATTGCCTACTGATACAATTGAAGAGCCTGTTTATGTGAACGCGAAGCAATATAATGCCATATTAAGGCGGCGCCAGTCAAGGGCTAAAGCAGAGTCAGAAAGGAAGCTTATCAAGGGCCGCAAGGTAAATGCGTATAAGCGTATATACGTTGCCGTATAACTTGATATTTAATTAGATGTTTCTGTTTTTGATGCTTCATTATAGTTATGGTTGGTTGGAAGCACAAGCGCACAACAGATAGGGCAAATAATCAAGTGAATCTTTATTCTACATGCCCTACCTCCACTTTGAAGATCGATATGCCCCACGTTTTACTGTCTTAGGGTGAACAATTTTTTCAATCTCCCACTGTATCTATATTTCAGTTTAAAAATATGCCAAGTTATCATTGACAACATAATAACAGTAAAGATTTGGGAATAGAAATGAGGTGGAGTAGAAATTACTGCATGCTGACATATGCAATATGGAAGAAGGCAGGTTTGTGACTTTTTTCATATGGGAAGTTGTTAAGCTGGAGCGAATTTCATTTATTAGTTGCGGTGTAGTAAAAAGTATTTGGGACTTACATGGAACTCTGCGATATAGGATGTTTACGGGTTCCAAGTTGCTTACGAGTGTCTCACTCTTGGGTAGCAGGATGTGGAATGATTATGCTGGGACTGTCAAGTCTTATGCCTTTTGATATCCATTTTTCTGTATCTTTTATGATAATCGACTTATATCTGGTGCAGCCATATCTCCACGAGTCGCGGCATCAACATGCTTTGAAGAGAGCGAGGGGAGCTGGAGGCCGGTTTCTCAATGCAAAGTCTGATGACAATGAAGAGCACTCTGATTCCAGTTCCAAAGACAAGCGGAATGGAGGTACGCCCCGCAGCAGTGGCCAACCGTCTACCTCCCAATCCCCCAACGGCGCAACTTCAGCTGATCAGACAGGCAAGCACGAATGAGAGATGCTAGGAAACCGCCAGACGCGAGGATGTGCCGAAAGTCAGTTTTGTACAGTATATGCTAGTGAGCAAGAAAGAATCGCGTCGGCGGTGGAAGTGGTAGGATGCTCGCTATAGTGATAGCCGTGTCGACAGATTTTGCACCATTGGTCAGTGTGGTGGGTCGGTTTGTTTCTGCATTTCTGTACAATGAGTAGTTTTTTTTTTGTGTTCCGGGGATTTAGCCTTGGTTCTTCAGAAAGATTTGTAGCCCTAAAGAAGTATAATTAATCAGCATACATTATGTCTTTTGGAGTGGATTTGGTTCTCTTGTTGTCTTCGCATCCTCATTTGCAGCGCCGAGAATAGAAATTGGCCATGTGTATGTTCATGACTTTGCCTGTAGTTTTCTTTGCTCCTCATGCATCCACTGCAAATGAAATGATACGAGGCTAATTTCTTCCTGCAGAATTCGGAGATGTTTATATCTGTTATTCGCTAAGTTCGATTGCCTGATGATAACCAGGGACGTGTCCTGAACACACTTGCCTGATATGACCAGTCCTTCGGATTTAACTGCGGAGTACCTTATTTTTGAATCCGTAGTCTACATTTTTCTTCTCATGGGCATTTGAATAAAAAAAATTACACGGATAAGTGAGCCTTGCCCTTTGTTTTTCGTTGAGAGATGGAAATTTAGAACAATTACTCCCTCCGATCCATATTAATAGGTGTTGAAGTGGATGTATCTAGCAATAAAACATGTCTACATACGTCCACTTCACCGCCTATTAATATGGAACGGAGGGAGTACCAAGAAGAATATACTTCCTCGAAAGCACTGAAGCATATACTATCGATGTGCATCTTTCCTTGCACGAGGGCATGTCACTTTCTAGCTTAGGAAGAGCAGAAAAGAAAGGAGTGCTGAAGACTGGCATCATCTCTCCTAGTTAAAAGCATCGATCTCCAACATCAAGAAGAGAAAAGCATTTCTTGGGGAAGAAAACATCTCTATTAGGAAATAGTAATTCACAGTGTTAGTGACAAGATTATCTCTTCTCTATCCTGTTAGTCAGTTAGCACCAGAGCTACTGGAGATGCTCTCCAAGTCTCCATCTGAACTGTACTAGTTAATTGTGCTGCAATTGAATACTGTAGAGTAGTTAATTGTGCTGCAATTGATTAGCTTAGGCAGCACTCTGTTGTTATGTCAGGTGCTCACCAAAAGGCCAGACACGGCCTGCCACGTCACCGTACTTCTCGCTTAGGCCACAAGATTACCAAGGAAAGCAAAGCAACATCACACATAGGATTCCTATTAGTATGTCCTAGTGTATGCATGCATGGTCTAGCATAGAAGTGCTGTTATGTGCCGGCACTAATCATGTATTCCTGCATGCAGTTATGCATGAAAATCCTAAGTCAAATCTTTAATCATTCCCCCATGTAATATATATATTCACACATTTGGTTTGATTGGCCCATCTCTTCTCTTCAGATTAACAATGCACCTTCATGCAGGAATATACCAGCTTAATTTGCATGCTGGCTTGTCATTCTTCATGAATGGACTTAATCCTGCATGGGTCTTCTTGCTTTGAAAAATATAGTTGATTTAGTTTTGGCAATCCAAGTGAGTAAGGTGAGTTCTTGCAATTGCAAGTGTCTCCCTGAATCAGGATCTGTTCTAGCTGGCCTGTTGTTTTCTATGGAGCAGTGGTGCACTTCTCCAGTGTGTCCCAAGATTGTGCAAGATCAAGACGTTGATAACACCATAGAGTGAGGAGAAAAGCAGGCATGAGCTTTGCAATGAGCAGTGAAAGGGCTCCTCGCTTGACATGCTTTGCTTGCACTACAAAGCCAGGCCCCATCCCTCCTCAAAAGAGTGTTTTGCACCACCAGGCCATGCATCTCTCTCTAGAAAAATGTTGGGAAAGGAGGAGAGGCTAGGCATGGGAAAAGTGACATGAGCCCTTATGATGGCAATGGCAGGGGAGACAAGGCAAGCAGGTGCACATACACACACGACAGCGCAACATTGGTGCAAGGCAGACAGAGAGAGCCCTCAGGCCCATTGACCTCACACCCAATGTCCATCATGACCCATTAATTGTGTTGTTATGGTTGCTATTCTTGTTCTTTTCTTGCTGCATGCATGACACCACTATAAAGTTACTCATTCTCTCTTAACACACAAACACACATTCATTCTTTCCACGTTCTACCAGTGCATTTGCATCTACTACAGTTCGAACAGATATCCATGACCATCCAGCTGCCAACAATGAAACCAAACAGTTCACATTTTTTTTTACTCCAAATTAAATCAGTTCACAAGTTATACTAAATGCAGATCAAGTCATCAAGCTAGCTACTAGTTTTATTTATGTGTAGGTAACTGGGCAATAGTTACAGGCACATCTTACCCAGTAAGTCATGTCAATCTTTGCGTTCTCTGATGTTCTTGTGGCTCTGGCCCTAGCTGCTTCTGCCCCCTTTGATACCCCATTGCAATCAAAAGCATACCCACAAAGCGACATGACATACGAGTATGTCTGGCAGTGCTGATCAGAAGAGCATGTATGATTGTCCCCAACCATGAAAGGGGAGAAAAGACAATCTTGCAAGGATGTGTCATGAAAAGCACACAAAATGCAATGGCATTTTGTGCTTGTCAACCATAGCGAAAAACACAAGCATGCCCTCCTCAAGAATGTACCAGGAAGCATGGTGCTTTTGTCCTCTCTTTCTAAAATTCTCTTCTCTTCTCTCTCTAAAACACACGCTCCCTCTCTTTTCTGAATGTAGAAAGGACAATGACAAGCTTGGGAGTGAAGGGAGATGGGTGGCCAGCACTCTGGTTTGTCACCCATATGGAAGAGAAAGAAAGAATGAATGAAGGGATTTTTATTAGAAAGTGATGGTTGGTGACCCCGTCCTCTCCTCATGCCAAGAAAGTGGCTTTCAGGACAAAGTAGAGGTCCTGCTAGGGTTTCTAGGGGTTAAGCCTGTGATAGACACTAGTACACCACTACAGCTACTACTACTAGTAGACAGGAGTACATGTTTGTGATCAGAAAACACTAAAATGTGAATGGCATTTTGGTGCATGATCTAGACAAAAATTCTTCCGGAAAGCCGTGCTCTTGTGATGCTTGCAATGGGCAGAAATGCTCTGCCTTTTTCCTTGCTCTTATTTTTATGCCACTCACCTACTAGTGTAGTCTCCTCTTTTTGTTACCCTCTAAGGAAAAGCTGACTATCCAAAAGTACCCCATGATTTCTCAAAATTCTCAGGATAGTGAAAGTGATAGTGTAGCTGAATCTGAATGTGGACACACATATTGAAATCCTGTTAGGCGATTAAGTAAGCAGTTGAACTGAATTTTCAGTCAATGGATGTCCTACATGCATGCCTGATGATGAACCTATCCTAAGCTCGAAATCAAAGGTGACTAATCAGATGTTGATCAGTGCCATCACAAGTGTAGTAGTATGAACCTGGAGTGTGCAGCAATGACAGCCCATTGAATGCACTGTGTCAGCAGCAGCAGCAGCAGCAGCAGCTTGCCATTTCGAACCCAGCACAGGCACCATGGACTGCCTCCGGCCAATCCAACACGTCTAATGAGTAACTCCATTAACTGCACCAGGTGCTTAAATGCCCTAGGATCTTGCAGCTTGCTCGCTTGCTTGCATCCATCCAACCATCAGCTTTTACTGCCTGCTTACCTGCCTGCCGTTCTGAAGCAGCAAGGCGCATCGACTTTCCCTGGAATTATTTCATCCTGGGTCTTTTTCTGGGAGGTGCTGATGCATGCATGCATACATGGGAGAACAAAATCTTGGCCTCTAGATCATGTTTGACATTTTGGAGTTGTGTTTGAATGCACATTCATGACCTTTTTGCAGATGGTTGAAATTGCAAGTTTCTTCAGTGATGAAAGGGAAGGAAAACCTTGTGAATGCATGATCAGGAGATGATCTTGTAGATCCTTCTTCATGCAAGGATAGGTTTTTTAGTAGGTTTGTATTGTGGCAATGTGTTAGCATTCAAGTTTGGCTGGTGTAAAGGCCAAAGAGGAACTGTGGCATGGCAAGCTTTCTCTGTGGATCCATCTAGGCTGATAGGGACCGGAGTTGATGGACACTGGTAGCTGCATTTTTTTGATAAAGGGAAGTATATTAATATCGCGGAGATACAAATTACATCCGGCCTCTGCAACAACGCAATGGATACACACAGCCGAAAGACAATAAAAAGAAGAAATAAAAAAGAAGAAAAGTCCCGCTACAGGGTTACAATCATCGCGTTATCCGCACAACCACCACCTAAACAACAGCTGACGTCCAACTCTTCAAAAGCAACGTCTCCAAGAAGAACGGTGTCAGGCACAACCAATTAAGGCCAGACCTTGGGTTTTCACCCTGAAGATAATCCTCGCTCTCAAAACAACGGCTCCAAGAAGAGCAGTGTCAGGCACAACCAATTAAGGCCAGACCTTGGGTTTTCACCCTGAAAGATAGGACTTTGGACTCCACGCATATTGTCTCCCCCTCTGACATACAGATGCCACGAATCTTGTAACTCCAAGCCAGTTCCCCATCGATGCAAAGACTCCGAACACCGTTGCTAGTCCTCCAATCTCGTCTTCGATGACTGAGCATTGCGACCAAATTCCACCGATCCAGCAATCTCCAGGCGTTGCCTATGGGAGTCGCCGGCGGAGCCTTTCGGTCGACACCCCGGCTTGATCAAAGAGGACCTACATCATGATCTTCATCTTCGCGCGACAGGAAACCCTAGGACCACCGCCATTATTCTTTAGCCTCGCGGCCCGACACCGCGAAGCCACTCCCAGCAGGAAAGCATCATAGAAGGGGTAGACCATTGCCCAACACTAGGTCGCCGGCGAGACCAAGGTCGTAGCCAGACTACCACGGCCGGCCAAGGCCGAATCCGATACCCAAGATCATCGGGCATCAAATCCCCGCGTCCCCAAGCGATTCGCGGATCTGATCCAGGCGCCCGCCGGCGACGCAGCACCCCCGCCGTACCACCTTCCCGCCGGGAGGCTCAAGCGCCGGCCCTAGGCCGCGCCGCCCCATGCCCACCGTCGGCTCTCCACCGCCTCCATGAAGCGCCGCCGCGGAGCATCTCTCCTGCCCACCATCGGGGACGGGGGCGCCGCCACCACCGCCGGCGACAGGCGGCAGTGACGGCAGGGTCGAGGAGGTAGGAGGGGCTCGGGAGGGAGGGAGGTGGGGGTGCCCCCCGGAGTCGCCTGAAGGGGGCGGCTCGGGAGGGAGGTGGCGGCTAGGTTTCCGTCCACTGGTAGCTGCATATACTCTCCTTTTGTGTAATAGAGCAAAACATTTCAAATCTGAATTGAATGCTCAGAGATTGCAAAACTGTATCTGACAAGAGAGAAGCTATACTACTACCAACGTTGGAGCATCAGTTATTCTGAATGTGCTTGTCACAACGTGCCAACAAAATTGCACAGGTATCAGGTACAACAACTGTAATATAGTACTGTAGAGTATAAAACACTGCTCAATATCCGAAAACAAAACTTCAGTGTAGCACTAGTAAGGTAGATTCAGGTTGAATTCTGTCAAAGATTCTGTGGATCAATCTCAGCGCACCAACAACCACCAAGGAGCTCAACTTACGTCGTTTTCAATCTTGTTTTGATTACATTTTAATTTACGATTTTTAACAATTTTTTCGCCGCCGAAATCTTTCCCCTGTCTTTTGAAGAAGCACATTTGGGCACGATGGAGCAAAGCCTAGGTTTGTGGAGCGGAGCTAGTGTGTGCCATCCCTTTGGATCCAAGGCAGTTAGCCAACTGGCAAAGGAGCTGCACAAAATCTTTCTAAATCCATTTACCCACTCCTAATTTGACACATTTTCAATCTCACTAGCTCACTCATGCGTGCATGCCTTGCCGCAAACACTAGGGCAGACAGTCATGCAGGCAGTGCTCCATTGCGTTGTGCTAATAAAAGAATCATATCCCGGGGAAGGGAAGAGCCCCCACTAATTAGCCCCATCACGCAGGCACTCGAGCGACTGAAAAAGCTCCGGTTTGTTTGTTTGCTTGTTTGTTTTGGTTCTTCAATTTGATCGACGACTTGCATGCCTGTCCCAGGTTGAAGTAGCAGTTAATTATGTTGGATTTAGACTTGCAAGACCAGAGCACAAGAGCCTGCATCTCAAGGGCGGTTGTAAAGCAAATTGACCAAAATTAGCAAGAGATCATAAGAACATCTAAAGGTTAAGAACTAGGCTGTATCCTAGTGGCAAGAGGAGTAGTGACGAACCGCTGCGCCGAGTTCGACCCCCATCGGGAGCGAATTTCCGGTGACTTACCTGGATGGACTTCTTTCTACCAAAGAATAGTCCTGGGTGCTAGTGCCCAAGGATTATTTTTATATATATAAGAACATGTAAAGGTGAAATCCGGTACTAAAAACAGGCCATACTGAACGAAAAATGTGCTGTGGAGGGCACACACAGTCTAGCAGATACCGGAAACGCTCCCGTATTGTATTTTTTTCTTCTTATTATACTGCAGAAAAACAGCACCTACTACAACAAATTTACATTATGTCGATAATTTTGTAGTATAGTGAAAATTTGAGCCCACACCTCACCTTCAATGAGGTAAACCATGTGTCGAATATTATTGTGCGTGATTCTTCTGTGATGAGGGAGGCACATTTTTTTCTTCGTTAAAATGCATTGGGGAGATAAAAGGCGGATTCTTTAGTTAACAAATTTCGAACGCTAAACATGCACCTATTTGTGGAAGAGGACGGCCGGAAACGAAAAAGCTCCCTTCGTCCCGGTGTGGCACAATCATAAAAACATGCGGTCCCACCTCTTAGAGCAAGTTTAATAGTGGAGTTAACAGCTGACTATAAAAAATTGACATGTCATCTATATCTAATCATATAGCCAACATCTATAATACTAGTAGTTAGCTATAAAAGTGTGCTACTTCATTAATTCACGGTTACCTTCTACCCTCACAAGGTACCTATAAGCACGTGCTGTAACTAACTGGCTCTTGCATGGAAGCACATTCACCTCCCCTCTTCCATGTCATCACGAAAATAATACTTCAATCCTTATAGATTACTTACATAACTTTAATGTATTTGTTATTAGGCATTAATTCTCTTCTAATTAGTGGGTGGTTTTCTCTCTCCACCAATACATGCAATATTTGAGTCCCAATAGATGGATAATAACTAGGACGGAGAGAGTATCATTATTTTTCTTCTAGAATACACATTTATTTTTTAAACACGCCGAGATCACTAAGGCCTTGTTTAAGTGTTGTATTTTCATGGTGAATTAGAAGAGAATTAATGGTAGAGTTTTTAATCTAGACTAAAATGTGGTGGTCGGTGAAAGATTTTGTTTTTATCGAATCCCGGTCGGGGATGGAGGGATTTGGTAAAACAATTTGCTTTCACCATATCATATAAATCCCCGCAAATAGTTTTCCCCTCCAAATACACTAACATGGTAGAGTTTTTAATCTAGGCTAAAATGGGGTTGTTGGTTGGAGATATTTAGGGATTATCCTCCGAAAATCCGGAGCGGTAAACAGGCTATTAGGATTTTCTGAGATCCGAACGTCCAATCCGCTAGAATATACTGCCAATACACTATTTTTATTTTTGAACATACCAATACACTATTATTGGCCTAACCGAAAACTACGAGAGAGAGGAAAGCGTAGATTGTGCTAGGGCATGGACCATATGCAAACCCCAGGGGCGCACAGAGGCAGAGGATGTGCGAAAGGCGCTGCGACATGATGCCCTGCGTCCAAATATTCTCCTTGCCGAGCGGGGCGGTATGGTAGTATGGTATGGTGGTCCTTGCCTTGCTCGCGCACGTCGCGTGGCACGCCGCTGACACGAGAGTCAGACATGGGAGGGAGGCGAGGCGAGGCGAAAAGAAACGGCAAAGACGCCGGCGTGCGCTGCGTGGCGCGCCCGTGGACGCGCTGCCTGTCGCCTGTGCCCGTAGCAACGCCAGCCGGACCAGACGGCGACGGGGGGCGCGCCTCGATGGCCGAGCGCGCGCGTCTGTCGTTTTACTCCACTTTTGTTTCTCTGTGGAGGTGACATGACGTGCTGTGTCGCTGTTGCCGCAGTGCACCTCTCCCAACGCCAACGCCCAAGGGAGCCCCAACACGTAGCGCGCGCGACAACACGACGGCTCCTCGCTCTCTTTCCTCGACCTCTCTCTGATCCCGTGCGCGCCTATGCAGCTAGTAGGGTGCCTGCTGAACAGGACACAGTGTTAAGGCGTGCTTGGTAGCCCGGTCGGCCTCAGAAAATATCCCTCCGCCTGTCTGTTAGACTGTATTTGTTGTACAATCATGAATTGTATTCGTTGTACAATTGTACATGTACCCTAGTGGTACCCCCATATATATATGTTGCCGTGGCCGACCCCTTGAGGTGTCGAAACCCACAACTACCAATCTGTGTTCGTTTACATGGTATCAGACATACTAGATCCTAAACCCTAGGTGTCGAAGCCGGGGCACAGTTCTCCGGGGCGATCCAGTCCGTCCCTGCCGGATATTCGGCCGACCGCGCGCCGCCGCTAGCTGGCGTTGTGTCACCCTACCTGCCGTCGTCGCACCTACCCTACGACGCTGCGGCGTATGGTGGTCCTCCTGGTGCCTACTACGGGGCGTCCTACGGCGCTCCTTATGGTACTCTGTACCGACCGGGCTATGCGCCCTACTCGGGCCACGCTCCCTATGGCGCGCCCCTGCCCCCTCCACCACCGGTTTCACCGGCAGCGCCCCCGCCTCGAGCATTGCGGATATGCCCCTGCCGGTGTTGCTGCTGCGCCGCCGTACGACTTCGCCATAGACGTCATCTCGTCTCCACCGTTCCTCCTCAGCAACAACCTCCCGGTGAAACTGAAGATGGACAACTACCTGTTCTGGCGTGCGCAGATTGTTCCCCTCCTCCGTAGCCACTATCTGGAGGGGTTTGTCGACGGGTCCCTGCCATGTCCACCGCCCACGCATCACATGTATCGACCTTGGATTGCTCAAGATCAAGCGATTCTCTCGGCGATACAGTCCTCTCTCACCGAGGGCGTCGCCGGCATGGTTCTTTTCGCTGCCACGTCTCGTGAAGCATGGGAGGTGTTGGAGTCTAGCTTCTCCGCGCAGTCTTCGTCGCAGTCTATGGCTCTTCGTACTCAGCTCAATGAGACCCATAAGGAACATCACTCCGTGACTGTCTTCTTTAACAAGATCAAGTGTCTCGCTGATACTCTCGCTTCCATTGGCGAGCCGCTCTGTGACACGGAGTTTACGGCGTATATCCTCAAAGGCCATGATGATGACTACGACTCTCTGGTGGAGGTGATCAACGAGCGCACGATTCCCATCAAACCGCAGGAGCTCTACCAGCGCCTCCTCTCGACGGAGCAGTGCATCGCGTGCCCACGTGGCGCCCTCTGCCAACGCCGCATACCGTGGCGGGAAAGGGGGAGGACGTCCCCCTACATCGTCGCCCACGCCACGGTCCGGGGCCAAGGGCGTCGGGCCGCCCGCTGCCTCCGCTCAGCCCCGCTCCTCCATTGTCGTCGACAACGGGCGCCCGCGCGCGTGCTGTGCTGCTTGTGGCGCTGCTGCACCGTTTCAGCTGTGTGGCATCGCCGGTCACCTTGCATCCCGGTGTCATCGTCGCTTCAAGACCGAGTTCCTTGGTCTTGGCAACAATGGCAAGGGCAATGAGCGTCAAGCCAACATCGCGCAGCAGCAAGGACAGACTCCTTCGTATCCTGTTGATCCCACTTGGTACATGGACACTGGTGCTACCGATCACGTGACGAGCGAGCTGGACAAACTCGCCACGCGTGAGACTTACCACGGGAATGACAAGGTTCATACAGCAAATGGGGCAGGTATGCACATCTCGCACATTGGTCAGGCATCACTTCTTACACATTCATCTAGACAATTGCATCTTAGAGATATCCTTCGTGTTCCCACTGTTGCACGTAATTTACTATCTGTTCCTAGACTTACACATGATAATAACGTGTTTTGTGAGTTTCACCCGTCTGTTCTTTTTATAAAGGACCGGGCTACGAGGGACGTTCTTTTAGAGGTCGACTCCGTCATGGACTATATGCGCTTGATGTGCCACCACCGGTCTCCTCCGCTGTTCCTCAAGATTTGACTGGTGTTCGAGTGTCTCCTTCACAATGGCACTCACGTCTTGGTCATCCTGCCACACCAGTTGTTCGCCATATTCTTCACCGCCATCATTTACCGTCTGTGTCTAGTAATAAACATGTTACAGTATGTGATGCTTGTCAACAGGGAAAGAGTCATCAGTTACCTTTTTCGGTTTCTAGCCATGTAGTCAAAACTCCTCTCGAACTTGTGTTTTCCGATGTTTGGGGCCCTGCCCAAGTATCTGTTAGTGGTCATGAGTATTATGTCAGCTTTATTGATGCTTATAGTCGCTTTACCTGGATTTATCTTCTTAAGCGTAAGTCTGATGTGTTCGATGTGTTTCTTAAATTTCAAGCACATGTTGAACGTCTTCTCCAACATAAAATCATTCATGTACAGTCGGATTTGGAGGGGGGGGGGTGAGTACCGCAATCTGAGTACTTTCTTTGAGAAACTCGGGATTTCGCATCGTGTGTCTTGTCCTCATACACATAAACAAAATGGTTCAGCTGAACGTAACCATCGTCACATTGTTAAGACCGGCTTAACCTTGCTTGCTCATGCCTCTGTTCCTTTTCGTTTTTGGAGTGATGCTTTTACTACAGCCTGTTTTCTCTTCAATAGGCTTCCTTTGCGGCTACTTGGTATGAAAACTCCAGTTGAGCTTTTGCTTCATCAGACTCCTGACTACACTTTTCTTAAGGTGTTTGGTTGTGCGTGCTGGCCGCATCTCCGTCCCTATAATAATCGTAAGCTTGAGTATCGTTCTAGACAATGCGTCTTTCTTGGGTATAGCTCAATGCACAAGGGGTAGAAATTTCTCCATGTATCGACAAATCGTGTGTATATCTCGCGTGACGTCGTTTTTGATGAGCATGTTTTTCCCTTTGCTGTTCTTTCAAATTCTGTCACCACATCCACTCCACCGTTGCATACATCTCCTATGTTGCCTGATCAGTTTGCAGATGCTGCACATTCGCCGTCTTTGTTGTCTAACCATGGTGCAGGAATTGGAAGAGGCGCACAGCTACATCTCCTCGACGAAACTCCCGTCGAGCCCTCCACCGCGGATCACGACGATCACGGTGCTGCGGCTCCCTGCATGGCCCATGCAGGGTCTCTGCCTCGCGACCCTGCGCCCGCGCGCCCGGCTCCGCTAGCATCGCCGCAGCGTGGGCCGGCCTGCTCCCTGCCGTCTTCGCCTGGGCCGCGCTCCCGTGGCCCGACGCCGGGAGACCCGACACCGCCATCGCCTGGGCCGCGCTCCCGTGGCCCGACGCCGGGAGACCCGACACCGCCATCGTCGCCTGTGCGGCAGTCTTCGTTGCCGCCCGCGCGGCAGACTCCGCTGCTGTCGCCTGCGCGGCACTCTGCATCGCCGTCGTCGTCGCCCGTGCAGCGCTCTGCATCGTCGTCGCCCGCGCGGCACTCTCCGTTGTCGTCGCCCGCGCGGCAGCCCACGCTGTCGCCTGCTCGGCGCTCTACGTCGCCATCGCCCGCGCGGTCCTGTGCGCCAAGCCCGTTGCTCCTTATGGCGCCTAAGAGTGCGTCGAGCACAGTGGCTCCTGTTTCGTTGGTGTCTCCCGCTTCGACCTCGACACCGACGCCCCCTGCTCCTACTGTGTGGCGGCCTCATACTCGCAGCCGCAGTGGTATCTTCCGTCCTCTGGATCGCAAGGATGGTACGGTTGCGTGGGTTGCAGCTTGTGTTGCTCATGCCGAGTCAGATCCTACGGCTGAGCCTCGTCACTTTCATGCTGCTATGGGTATTCCCCACTGGCGCTCTGCGATGGAACAAGAATATCATGCGTTGCTGAAAAATGATACTTGGCGTCTCGTTCCTCCCAAGACCGGTGTTAATATTATTGATTCCAAGTGGGTGTTCAAAGTCAAGCGACATGCTGATGGTTCTATTGAAAGGTGCAACGCTCGACTGGTTGCTAGAGGTTTTAAACAACGGTATGGTCTTGATTATGAAGATACTTTCAGTCCCGTTGTCAAGCCTACAACTATTCGCGTGCTTCTTTCACTGGTTGTTACCCGTGGGTGGTCTCTTCGACAGCTGGACGTTCAGAATGCTTTTCTTCATGGTGTGCTTGAAGAAGAAGTTTATATGCGTCAGCCTCCTGGTTTTGTTGATCCTGCTTACCCACAGCATTTGTGTCGCCTTGTTAAAGCCCTCTATGGTCTTAAGCAGGCACCACGTTCCTGGCATGCTCGTCTTGGTGTTGCTCTTCGTGCGCATGGGTTTATTCCATCAACAGCTGATACATCCTTGTTCCTGTTTCAGCGTTCTACAGTCACTATGTACCTGCTGGTGTACGTTGATGATATTATTCTGATCAGCTATTCGGACTCTGCGGCAGATCGTCTTGTTTCGGCCTTGAGTGGTGATTTTGCTGTCAAAAATCTTGGTCGGCTTCATTATTTCCTTGGTCTTCAGGTTCTACATTCTGATGCTGGTCTGACTCTCACTCAGCAGAAGTACACTCTTGATTTGCTTCGTCGTGCTGGTATGCTTCAGCGTAAGCCTGCTACTACTCCTATGTCTGCCACTGATCGACTCTCTGCACTTGCTGGTACTCTTCTTTCTTCAGATGAGGCTACTCAGTATCGTAGTATTGTTGGTGCCTTGCAGTATCTTACGATCACTCGTCCTGATATCTCGTATGCGGTTAACACTGTCTGCCAGTTTCTTCATGCTCCTCGAGACACTCATTGGACAGCTGTGAAACGCATTTTGCGCTATATTCGGTTGACTGCTGCTCTTGGTTTGCATCTTCGGCCTGCTCCTTCTGGTGTCCTCTCGGCGTTCTCTGATGCGGATTGGGCTGGTAGTCCAGATGACAGGCGATCCACGGGGGGATATGCAGTGTTCTATGGTCCTAATTTGATCGCCTGGAGTGCTCGTAAACAAGCTACAGTGTCTCGCAGTAGTACTGAAGCTGAGTACAAAGCAGTTGCCAATGCTACTGCTGAGCTTATTTGGGTTCAGTCTTTGCTTCGAGAGTTAGGAGTCTCTCAAGATCAGTCACTTGTGCTTTGGTGTGATAACATCGGTGCCACATACCTTTCTTCGAATCCGGTATTTTATGCCCGAACTAAACACATTGAAGTTAATTATCATTTTGTGAGAGAACGAGTTTCACAGAAGTTGCTTCAGATCAAGTTCATCCCTTCAAAAGATCAACTTGCTGATATCTTCACGAAAGCTTTACCTCCACTACAGTTTGAGGGCTGCAGACACAATCCTAATCTTCTGAATTCTTCAAAGCACGGTTAAGATTAAGGGAGAGTGTTAGACTGTATTTGTTGTATAGTCATGAATTGTATTCGTTGTACAATTGTATACGAACCCTACTGGTACCCCCCATATATATATGTTGTCGTGGCCGACCCCTTGAGGTGTCAAAGCCCACAACTACCAATCTGTGTTCGTTTACACCACCCATCTTACGGTTGTTTGGTTGGCCGGTTTTCACCTCTCAGCAGTGCTAGCCTCGTATGAAAATTAGTCCTCATCCCTGCCCGTTTGGGAAGCTGAATTCGAGCTTCGCTAGTCAGCCCTGCCCAACTCATCCGAAAAATCCCACCCACGCGTGAGGCCCACCGCCGCCCAGCGCGCCCGCCAGCCAGCCCCTCCCCTCATTTCCTTTCTTGCCTATCGTTGCTCTCCTCCCGTTCGAGTCGCCTCCGACGCCACAAGCACACAACCTCCTCCACTGCGCCGCCGCCTATACACCATGTGCTGACGCCGGAGAGCGCCTCTCGCTGCCAGACACCCCTTCTCTCCCGCCACCTATACTTTCATTCTTGAAACTGTTGCATCACATGATATCAACGTGCTGCAGCGCTCTCCGGTGTTTGGTCGATTCGTGGCTGGCAACGCCCCCGAGGTGAGCTATCAGATCAATGACCACGAATACACCAAGAGATACTACCTAACTGATGGTATCTATTCCCAATGGGCTACTTTTGTGAAGACTATTTCCAATCCTCGGGGAGAGATGAGAAAAAGGTTCGCGAAAGAGCAGAAGAGTGCTCGGAAAGATGTGGAGCGTGCCTTTGGTGCGTTTCAATCTCGATGGGCTATTGTTCGGCACCCTGCTAGGACATGGAAACCGTAGATTATATGGAATGCGAAGACAACTTGTCTTATCATGCACAACATGATCATAGAAGATGAGCGCGACGACCGTCCTTACGATGAAAACTGGGAGTTTCAGGGTCAGAATGTTGAGCCTCAGCCTGGCGTGTCAACATTTCAGGAGTTTCTCCAGTTTTACATTGAGCTGCATGATCGCGACGTGCACACCCAACTTCAGGATGACTTTGTTCAACATGTCTGGAACTTCGTCGGAGGTCAGTAGCACTATGCACTTTGATTTTATTTATTTATGTTAATTCATCCAGTTGTGTTGTAAAACTATGAAGTTGCCATATTTGTTGAACTCCCAAATTTGTCATACAATATTTCGATTTATTGCGAACTTCAGTTGTTTAAAGAGATAGCAATTGTGAGAAAAAGCAAAAAAATGGGACGGTCCCTAAGTAAGCAGCATGTAGGGTGCATTGCCCAGAAACGGACGGACAGTGACACGAACGGCTGCTTATACGGAGCAAAACGGGACAAATCCGGTCCGAATTTGGGCACCCGGTAGGATGTCCTTACTACTACACTCCTATATACGAGCTGTACCCCGCGCTGAAGCAGTCCGTACATGCATGGTGCGCGGCCGAGAGCTGCGACCGACGCAGGGTAGCTTGCACCTTCACATGGGATTGACCTTTCGTGGTTAATCCGTTTTGAACTACTACCCGCAAAAAAAAAAACGTTTTGAACTCGGGCCGCTTCTCGGCCATGGCAAGTCGATCGGGTACGTACACCGTAACACCCCTCCCTGCCAGCCTCTGCATCGATCCGCAGACTTGTGCAGCCAAGGTAGGGAGGCAAAACGGATGGAATTGAATGAAGTTTCTGGCCACAACAACACACGGCATGCATGCGCACGCCGACGCAGATCTTCCAAGCAGCAAAGCCAAACCCTCCGGTCGATGCAGCCAGGGTTTCCTTCCTTCCAGTCTATATCGAGAGAGAGCCAGAGAGGAGAGGGAGCCGTTCTTATCTCTGGCCTGTGTGCTGCACTGCTCACCTCTGTAGATTCATGGCGTGACATGACTTGACATGCACGGTCAAATTTAGTTCCCGTATAAACAAAAATAAACCCAGCCCGTGCTGCTCAACGCTGTACGAAAGTAAGCATGACAGGACGTGACATGCACGGTCAAATTTGAGCAGAGGATAGATAGATAGATACGGGAAGAGCTGTATCCTCTGCGGTGAATCTACTCTACAGTACTGCTACTCCCATTGTGTTCCGCATTGATTTTACCCTGCGGCACGGCGGCGGCAGCTGCGACAACTCTGCGCTTCTGTTTCACTATTGCTCGCCACCGGCCGGCCGACACTGTTCTTGATTAACTACACTAGCTGCAGCCGCCCGCTAGCTAGAGCGGTACTACTAGTACTAGTAGTACTACTGCTAGTGCAATTAGTTAACCAGGATTTATGGATCTCAGTCTCCATCTGGTCCGCAGATAGCCGGATACAGTATTCGTGATCGCTCCATTAATAATACTCCTACTACTAGTAATTGTGTTTTCATTCGTTTTTTTTGTCGACAATTTTGAGTGACGATAGAATTTTAGAATAGAGCTAGCTACACGTAGGCACCAGAGCCGGCCCCTTCAATTTTGAGTAATATAATCCGTCGAGTTTTTGTCCCGTTGGTCGTTGTTGGGTAAACGCCAAAAGGAAAATGGATGGAGAACCAACCATTGGTATATTATGCAAAACAAATATTGGCATGCGCGTATAGTACTAGTACAACGCAGCGTCACATCAGCAGGCTGCACGTGTAGCTAGTGCTGTCACATATGCAGGCACCACTGTCGTGACAGACGCGCTGGATCGGTAGAGTATAAAATAAAATGTACGGAGTACGTACATATTCGTGCCTGGTCCAACAACAATGTTGTACAGGTACGTGTACACAGATGCCAGGTGCTTGTCCGCTTGTTGCATGCGCGGCAGTACAGCAGCACAGCATGCATGCGCGCATGCATATATTCTCCGCAAAAGGCGTGAGCGCAGCAGCATTTCGGCCGGCCGGAGCGCAGCGGCAGCGCAGCGAGCTACGTGCATCTCCCTCCGGCGAGCGAGCGCTGCGTACAGGCCAGGCCAGAGCAGAGCATGCATCGATGCGTACGTAGGGTACGTGCATGCATTCTCACGCCATCGCTCACGCGCGCACAGGGTATATCCGTATGTGGACAGCATGCATGCCAGCACCCTGCTCTTTGACCGTGCTCCATGTGATCCCTCTCTAGGGAAATCAATGGTTGAGATCAGCCATCATCTCTTCAGATTGGAAAATGGTATGGTAGATTCAAATGCTTGATTCAACATGGTTGTACTGTATATACAAATTAATACGCAGAGTGTACGGAAATGACACGGGCAAATGATGCCACTAAAATATCGCACTTGATCGAAACATATAGTACGTACGCAGCTTCACTAAATAATGAAGCCAACACCGAACGCACGAGTACATTAAAACCAAGTGGAACCAAGGTAGGATCAACTGCCAACATAAAATCCAAATCTGAGAGCCCAAGAGCATCTCCAACGCGCCGACGCACTTGGTCCGTGCACGTCCCATTAGCTGGCCCTGGAAGGGACGAAAACACATCCAAGTCGCGTGACCCATTTCGAATTTCCAGACAATTGTTCGTTTCGTCCCATTCTCTGCCCAAATTTGGAGCGGATTTGCGTCACCATGGATGCGACATGGACGCGCGCGGAACGGCCTCCTGTCATGTCCCTGGCCCGCATGTTATCCTCTCTGAACGGCCATCGTCCTCATTTAATATGGCGGTGGAGCTCTTTATATGGCCATCGGCGCCCCAAACCCTAGCCCCGGCCTTCATCTTCCGGCCAAGCCGCTACCCGAAACCGTAGATCCAGCGGTTGGAATGGATCCCGACAGGACCTCATCGATCAGATCGACCGCGTGTGGCACGCCTTCAATGTTGCGGTACCGCGACATCTTCTCTCGGCGCATGGTGACGAGCCCGGCGTGGGCCCGAATCATTCCACTGTCGACATCACGCCCCCGGCATGCCGGAACTTGCGCGAGGCGTACGCGGACGAGTACGAATCCAAGGAGGAACCCTACGCCGTTGTGGTCGCGGCAGATTTCGCTGCCTTGCCCCAATCACGCCTCCATCTTCCCGTCCGCACCTCCTCCTACATCCGCGCCGGCGTCTCTTGCTGCCTCCGTCCTCGCTGTGCCCACCTAGTTAGATGACATCAACCGGAGCAGCAACGACGAGGACAGCTTCACCTACGCCGTCGACGAGTCCGTCTAAGAGGAGTCCACTCTCGAGGCGGCCCATGTCTAACTGAAGGCCCAGATGGCGGCGCGGTTAATGGCTCTCCGGGTGGGGGCGCTCTCGAGGCGGCCCACGTCTACATGAACGCCTAGTGGGTGGAGTGGTTCATGGCTCTCTAGGTTGAGGGGTCACCCGCAGGCGCATACATGACAAAAAGTAGACCGGACCGAGCGCGGAAACTAAGTTGTCGTACCCATGGGCGGCCAATTTTCCTAATATGTCGGTGCAGGCTACGTAGCAGGTAATGGCGCGAGGAGGAGGAACCAGTAAGTCATGGAGGAGCCCAAACCATCTTCTAGTCAAAGACTAACAAAAAAAAAGATGTTCCCCAACATCTAAGTGACTAAGGCAAAGGCTAATAAATAGAGGAGACAGAGTACATAGAAAAAAAAAACTTATACTCTCGGAACATGGAATGAATGGCTCTAATCTTGCCGATGACTAAATTCTTGTATGTTATTTCTAGAAATCGATTTGGTTGAGAGACAATCAGCTATTGGCCGAGAGACAACCATCTAGATTTTCGATTTACCAGGCATTGTTGGAGATATGATCTAGAGATAATAATATTTAGTTATTATTGTCGTGGTGGTGTCATGGCAGATGCCATGGGATGGCTAAAGATGTGGGGACGAAGGACGCTGGAGGTGCTCGGGGAGGGATCACGCGACGAGTAGCCGCGTGAGGTACGAAGTAAACACTGCAAACAACACGATCTACCCAGGTTCAGGGCCCTCGTGAGGAGGTAAAACCCCTACTCCTGCCTTTCTTTGTGTATTCTGGTGTCTCACCGAGTAGCCACAGTACAATGTTCTTGCTACCGAGTAGCCACTATGCTCTCTAGATGATGAACTAGGTCAAGAATTAGGTCACCAAGTGTTCGATCTCAACGTGCCTCTCGCAGGAGGCGGCGGGGCACCTTATATACCTGGTGCCCAGCCGGATACGTCCAAACATGGACAAGTGTCGACATAGTGTGCACATCGTCCTTCTTCCGGGTTCCCGCTGACAGCTTTGGTTCCTAATCTTGGCTGCATCTGGAAAGTCGTTGGGCAAAACAAGGGGACAGACTGGTATCACTGTGCCAAACACAGAGTAGGCCCCCCTTATCCTGCCACGGCCTGCTTCCATGCTGTCACTGTCAGACAGGCCGGTCCCAGATGAACAGTAGTTCGAATACTGCCAAGTACGGACCCAGGATACGCGGGATCCTATGTCAGAACGGCTCCTTTGACTTTCTGGCCCGAGTAGGTTCCCGCCAATTTTACTCGGGCCAACTCTTCTACTCGAATGGATGGAACTTGACTGATATCTCCTTCCGGTCATCTTGAGGTGAGACCGAGTAGCAGTCGACCGGATAGCAAGTACCGGGTAGTCGGCTACTCGACCAAACCTCTCTTCTGTAAGTCGCCTTTACCACTTGCCTTTACCCTACTCGGGGGTAACCCCCCGACAGCAGTCCCCGAAGCTGGTTGAGTCTTGCGAACTCGTTCACTAGGCTCTGCCAGCTTGAAACCAACCTTTGCAACATAGCCCTTGAACCTCAAGATGCCGAGTAAATGACCTCCGAGTAGTACTCTAGAAAGTACCTTGAGTTTTGAGTTTCCTGTCTTCCGAATAGCACCTGCTTTCTACTCTGTAACCGAGTAGAAAGACTTAGAGAATTTCTCCTCTAGCGTCTCTGCAGCGCAGAGCATAATCCAGCCTTCCGTGTTGCAACTGGACACGTGCCAAGCATCCATGACCCCGTCGTTTCGCTGCCACGACACGACGTGCCACGCGCCCAGTTTTCACGGGGCGGGCCCACTGGCTCGTTATGTCCCATCACGCGCAGTAATTGGCCACGATTTGGTAGTGGGATCCGCTGCGGCCGTTACGCGCGCGCCTCGCGCGTGCGTGCGTTTCTAGCCGGCCACAGGCCCCGCCACACGCCACGATCGATCCCACTTCCCCGATGGTAACGGTAAACCGCGGAGAGGATATAAATACCTCCGCCGGTAACTTCCTTTTCTCCTCCCTTCGCACTTTTCCCCTTTCGTCTCTCTGTTCTTCTCCGCCGCCGAGCTCTCCGCCGCCGCGCAACTCCTTGCGCCGCTGCAGATTCTTTTCTTCCACCCAATCTCTCCAACTCTCCACCATCCGCGCACCCCTTGCCATGGCTGCTCGCTCCGGCTGGGCTGGCTCGCACGTCACCGCCGAGGATTGCGCCTGGCTCGTGAACACCCGGAGGGTTCCTCCTGGTGTTCAATGCCGGCCGTCCGACGGCGAGCTCGTGCCAACCCCGCAGGAGGGCGAGCACGTCGTGTTCTTGTCACACTTTGAGCGCGGATTCGGCCTGCCGGCCTCCGACTTCCTCCGCCGCTTCCTCGACCACTTCGGTCTCCAAATGCACCACTTGCCACCAAACGCCGTCGTCTTCCTCGCCTACCACGCCGTGGTGTGCGAGGCCTTCCTTGGTATCCATCCCACGACGGATACCTGGCTGAAGTATTTCCATCTTCGCCAGCAAACCACCGGGAAGAAGGAAGGCGCGGGCGTGCCACGCGCGACTGACACCGGCTGCGCCATGATGGTGCAGCGGTCGGGAACCAACCATCCCCGTATCAAGGGGTTGGAATCCGTCCGAATGTGGCAGAAGACGTTCCTCTACGTCAAGAACATCCCCGCCACCGAAGGAGGAAAGGTAACCGACCGAATCAATCTTCCCGCTTGGAGCAACTGTGCTCCCACCGGGAAGAATTGGAAGGCGAAGCCCTCCAACGACCTCAACTCGAAGGAGATAGAGGCGCGGCTCGGTGTTCTAATCGACGAGGGCCTCAAGAGCGATGATCCTGTGGCTTGCTGGATCAAGAATCGCGTGCTGCCTCTGCAGGAGCGCAGCCATCTGATGTGCTACATGGGTGGCCCCCGCGACTGCACCAGAACGACCACCATCGAGCTCGACAACGCGGATGTTCCTGAGCACGCAAGGGCCATCCTAACGACGAACCTCGGCGAGCACTGGCAATATGGGTTCATCCCATTCAGCCGCACGAAGCCGATTCCGCGGGTACGCTCTTCTTTCTCTGCTTTCTATATATGTATTCCGAGTAGCAAACTTCCTCTTCTCGCCGCGACTAGCAACCGCATTCGGTACCGAGTAGAGTACTTAGCTGAATTGCCTAGGCTTAGTGTGCTTTGTGCCTGCACGCCTTGTCGGGTAACCAACTCGGGAACAATTCTTAGGCTTAATTATGCTTGATGGCTGCACGCCTTTCCGAGTAGGATGCTCAGTAAGTTTGCCTAGGCTTAGTGTGCTTTGTGTTTGCACGCCTATCCGAGTAGAGTGCCTTCCAGCTACTCGGCTAATATGTGATATTTCTTTGTTCTTCAGGTCCTCAATCGCCAGCTTATGGAGAGCTGTGAGCGCTTTGAAGGCAATTGGTTTGCTGACCGAGAGGAGGACGACAAGGCCTCCTTTGAGACTGCAGACCAGATCAACCTTCCTCACTCGCCTACGACCGAGAAGCAGCCTGCTGAACCATCTCTTCGCGACTGGTCTGATGACGGGTTCGAAGGTAACTGAATTCGCGCTCTCCCTCTGCAAAAAGCACAGGCCCTTTGCCTGCTGTTTCTGAAGTGTTTTCCTTCCTCCTTAATTCACAGACGCTGAAAATGCTGAGGACGAGGGTGAGGATGAAGACGAGAACGAGGTCGACAAGGTTCTTGACGCCAAGCCTCTGTCCGTCGCTGCTCCTGCCACCCGTAAGCGGACAGGAAGTGACGCCCAAGAGCCTCCCGCCAAGAAGAGAAAAGCAGCCGAGAAGAAGAAGACGACCAAGGCGGTCGTGAAGAGAACAAAGCGAACAATCCCCTCCACCAAAGCGTAAGTTCCTTCTCGGTTAACTCCCAATTTTGTACTCCGCTGTTTCTCTTATCCTTCCTCTGCTTTCTTCTAATTTCTGATTTTTCCTTTCTCACCAGCGCTCCCTTGGATGCGAACGCTGCTTTCGCGCCTGACCAGGCCAAGAAACGAGCTGCCATTGATGTTGACAAGGTTGTCGTCCTTGAGGACGACGAGGCCGACACCACCCACACGCAAACGGGGCCTGAGCAGCAGTCCCGCGCCGATCCAGATGCGCAAGACGCCGCTCACCAGGACAAGCCCCCTTCTCCTCCGGCTAGCGCCGCCGAGGAGCACCAAGAGGAAGACCAGGAGATGCGTGATGATGACGCCGCCGTCGAGCGGCAAGAAGCTGAACCTGAGCAGCCAGCCACAGGCGCTGCCGGACAAGCGGATCCCACTGCCGAGCAGCGGGTAGAAGATACAGTCATGACAGAGGAGTATCCCCTGAGCAGCGCGCAACCAGGCACTGCACCGAGTAGCGCCCAACCAGATGCTGCACAAGGTGACGGATCCGTGGCGCCACCCATTGATCAAGGCACTGCACCGCCAGATTCCTCCTCAGTGCTGCAGACCAGGAAACAAGCCCTAGATGCTCTGAAGGAAGCAGTCGAGAAGAGGGCAGCCGAGAAGGAGGAAAACGAGACACAGAAGATCGAGAAGCCAACTTCCGAGAAGCCACTGGCTCAGAAAGAGATAGCAAAGAAGAAGGCTGCCGACAAGCCGCCGCCGACATCAGCTGGCCAGTCCAAGCAGTTGGTTATCCGCAATCCCAGTGCGGTTCCTGCCGCCGCTAACATAGCTGATCAGCCCCTCTACCTGGATTATATGGTGAAGGTCAGCCAACTGCGCCAGATTGGCCTTTCCGTCGAGGACCGGAAGCTTGCTCTCACAAGAGGGAGGAAAGCCGTGGCGGTGGACTCCGGGCCCTCGGCCCCAAACCAGGATAGATCCATTGCTTCTCGGGGAGCTCAAGACCAGGCGATATCATCCCAGAGCCTCGAGAAGGTACTCGACTTGGTTGGTTTCATCGATGCCAAGTGGGACAGCAAGCTTCTCGGCACAGACAAATGGCACGGCCTTGGCCTGGGCGACATCGATCATATGCGGGTCGACTGGAACAAGGTGGACTTGGGCTACAAACCCATGACCGTCTTCTCCAGCACCGCTACCCTTGCTGCCAAGATGTTCGTGCACCGCAAGAATGCAGAAGATCTCGAGCAGTCTTACGCGGTAAGTCTTAACTTGTCCTCTCCGAGTAGCATTTTTTCTTCTCTCCTATCCGTTTTCATTTTCCTTTACCATCACCCAGTCCCCGAGATTCTGGCCTAGTAGGCGGATGCTCTCCCGAGTAGCCGCCTTCTCGGGTTGAATCTTCACTTCTCTGTCTAACTTGTTTTCTTTTCGCTTCTCAGGATAGCGTTTTGAAGCGGACCAGTCTGCATCGCCAGCTTCTCTGGAATCATGCTATCGCCAGGAGGCGAATTGCTGCACTGGAAAGAGAGAAAGCAGCTGCGGAGGCAGCCGGTAAGGATGCGAAGGATAGCACTCTGAAGCTGTCTGAGGTGGAAGGTACGCTTCTAGCCGCGCGGTTCTTGCGTTTTTTGTTTACGCCCGCTTCTGCTTTCTTGCGCTAACCTTTTCTACTCTGCAGGGAAACTGAAGGCCCTTGCTGACGAGCACGAGAACTGTCGCACCTTTGTTGCGAATGCCGAGACCACCATCAAGAAGCTTGAAGGTAAACCTCCGTCTACTCGGTTTGCCCTTGTGTTTGTTTCCTTTGCTTCTCTGCTAACCGTGCTTTGCTCTTTTCAGAAGATCATAAGAAGTTTGTTGTCGAGCATCAGGACTGTCTCAAACCTGCTGAGGTGCAGGTGCAACTGGCAAGCCAATCTGCCGCTCTGCAGAGCGAGCACGCTACTGAGATGGAGAAACTGCAACTCCAGCTGCAGAAGGCACTCCAGGATGCTGTCACGCTTGGTGAGGAGAGGGACAGAGTGATCGCCGAGAAGGCCAAGGCTGAGACAACCTTCAATGCTAAGATAAAGGCCCTTGAGCAAGAATGTGAAGTGCTGACGAAATCCAATGCTGGGCTCTTTTCTCAGCTGGATGGGCTCCGCTTGCTCGAGGAGAAGCACGTGTCCAATGAGGAGGAATGGAAAATCCAGCTGCAGCAGCTACGCCACGAGCTTCACAGTAAGTTTCCTCCTTTCTGCATCTTTTCTTCTCGGTTCTGCCTCTTCTCGGATCCTGTGACTAAGTTTCTCCCTTGCTTCTGCGCAGAGATCTTCCCTGATCTCGTGTCCGCTTGCGCGCCTGCTTTGGCCAAGGCCCGAGCAGCTCGCCTTGAGAAGGGCGAGGCCGCGGACACCAGAGCTGAGATCGAGGACAGCCTGCTGGTGATGCGAGGGCACTTCGAACGCCTAGCCGGCGTGGGCACCGACTTGGTGCGCGTCGGCTTCGAGCTCCACAAGCTGTTCTGGCCTGAAGATTCCCCGCCGACAACCATCGATGGCCTTGCTCTGAAGCTGCACAATGTGAAGGCCGAATTGAAGAAGTGGCGCGCCTCTGGAGCTCGGGCAGGCGCTGACTTGATGCTACTCTGCGTCGCCTCCTGGTACGAGAACCTCAACATGGAGATCATCCGCGGAAAGCGCGACAATTCCAGGTGGGAGACGGACCCCAGCTGTGTGACCGCGCGCAAGCTAATTGCGCATGGGGTTGCGGAGTACGCGGACACGGCCACCTTCATCGACGGCCCCACCGAACCCGACACCGAGGTGGAGGAGGACGAGGACGCGGATGAAGAGACAGACTCCGAGCTGGAATCGGGCTTCTTCGATTCTCCCCAGAGCAAGGGGAAGGTTGCCGTCATCGCGAGTAGCGATGAAGAAGTCGAGGAGATCGACACCGCTGCCCTCGAGTTCGGCACCTCGTCAGGAGCCGCACTCGATGACACGGTGCGCACCCACGCCCCCGAGACCGGCTCTGCTTCCGCGACGGCGCCCATATCGGTGGCCACTGCTACCTCTGAGCAGCTCGCCACCGAGCCTGACGCCGAGCAAGCGAAGACTGCTGATGCCAGCGCAGAGGCGGACGCCACCAAGGCCACTGAGGAAAGCGAAGCAACCCAGGCGAGCACCGAGAACGCCCCATCAACCTGAATTTGATTTCATCCTGCAAATTTCTTACTTAAACACTTATCAGGTCCCCGGGATGCCGGGAGCAGATGTATCAGACTATTTTATTCCGTTGCTACTCAATTTTATTCCCACTTTTGTTATTTCCAACTTAATCAATTTGTTCAACCTGGGCTGAATGCCGAGTTGCGTTATCATGCGAGTCCCCGAGTTGCATTTCTTATTCACTCTCCCTTTTCGTCTCAGCTCTACCCGCAACTTGTTGCTTTTTTGGTATTCGAGTCACAAGAGTTAAAGAGTAGAGCTGCAAATACTTAGCTGCTTAGAAACAATCATAGTAACGCAGCCCACCACTTAGCCGAAAAGACAAGTCACAGAACAGTAATAACAGCACCCTACTCGGTTCCTGCACTCTTCCTTTCCTTAGTAATTTTTCTTGTGCTCATGGACCTTTTGCTTGTTCTCTTGCTTGCCATGAAGCCGGGTTTCGGACAGCAGCAAAGTCGAAGAGTTGGCATGTAGGTTTAAACACAGTACTCAATGTACCTTTGAATTTTGAAGTAGAGCAACCGAATAGGCAAAAGGGGTAAAGCCGAGTAGAAACACTTAGAGCAAATTTGTACGAGGGCAGTCCCCGAGAACGATTTCAGATTGCAGAGTAGAATTTCAACTCGGATAAGAGGGTACATACACATCTTTGCTTACGAATGAAAACGACGGAGTAGAGCTACATTCCAAGGGCGCTTGGTTTCCTCTCCAGATTTATCAGCCCTGTTCGCCTGTGTTGGGCGCACATCTACAAGATAGTAAGCATCGTTGTGCAGCGCTTTGCTCACAATGAAAGGCCCTTCCCATGGAGGAGACAACTTGTGCATCCCGGCTGTGCGCTGCACAAGCCTAAGGACCATGTCTCCTTCTCGGAAAACCCTTGGGTTCACCTTTCGGCTATGATAACGCCGCAGGTTTTGCTGGTAGATAGCCGAACGTGACAGAGCCAGCTCTCTTGCTTCTTCAAGCAGATCAACGTCGTCTTCTCGAGCTTCTCTCGCCTCCACCTCAGTGTAGAGGGCTACTCGGGGGGAGTCATGCGCTAAGTCTATTGGCAACACGGCCTCAGCCCCGTATACCAAGAAGAATGGCGTGTAGCCGGTTGACCGGTTAGGGGTAGTCCTTAGACTCCACAACACCGCTGGCAACTCGTCTAACCAACACCCAGGTGTTTTCAGCAGTGGCTCCATCAGCCTTGGCTTTATGCCTGCCAGTACCATGCCATTTGCTCTTTGAACTTGCCCATTGGAAGCGGGATGCGCGACTGACGCAACATCTAGTCGGATATGCTTATCTCTGCAGAACCGCACCATTGCTCCCTCAGCAAAGTTTGTGCCGTTGTCGGTGATGATACTGTGCGGGTAGCCATATCTCAGGATCACATCCTTCACGAATTTCACAGCCGTGGCCCCATCACACCTCCGAATAGGTTTCACTTCAATCCACTTGGTGAACTTGTCCACCATGACCAAGATGTGAGTCATGTTGCCCCTAGCCGGCTGGAAGGGCCCAACCATGTCCAAACACCAAACATCAAATGGCCAGGTGACAGGAATTGTTTTCAACTCGGAAGCAGGCATGTGAATCTTACTTGCGAACATCTGGCAGCCTGTGCACTTCCTCACGATATCCTCAGCTTGCTGCAGTGCTGTGAGCCAGTAGAAGCCATGCCGGAAAGCTTTCTGGACCAGCGCCCGAGAAGAGGCATGGTGCCCGCATTCTCCTTGGTGTATCTCTATCAGGATCTCTTCTCCTTCTGCTGGGTCCACACAACGTTGCAGCACGCCAGTGGCACTTCTCTTGTGCAGCACATCTCGGACAATAGTGTAGCCTTTGGATCTTCTCTGAATCTGCCTTGCAGTCACCTCATCTTCAGGTAGAGTACCGTCCCTTAGAAAGGATAATATGGGCATAGCCCAACTCGGTGTCTCCCGCGTGGGAAACACTGGTTCGTCCAGTTCCATTGGGACAGGCTCTTGTGGTTGCTCAGGGGGAGTAGGAGCGCTTCTCTGAAGCCCAGACCGATTAGCAAGGACCTCCTCAATGAATGCGACAGTCCCCGGGTTAAGGACAGCAGTCCCCGAGTAAGGAATGGCAGTCCCCGGGTAAGGAGTGGCAGTCCCCGAGTAGGGAATGGCAGTCCCCGGGTAGGGAATGGCAGTCCCCGAGTAGGGAATGGCAGTCCCCGGGTAAGGAGTGGCAGTCCCCGAGTAGAGGACGGCAGTCCCCGGGTTTCCTGCAGCACTCTCCCAGTCAATCTCCATTGGATCAGATTCCTCACTTGGCAGAGAAGGAACAAATATGGACTCCGAGTTGGGAGAAGGCTTGATGGACGGCTTCCTCAAATGCTCCAAGGCGATTCCCGCCGGGATGGATTGCCGAGAAGATCCCAACTTGGATAACTCATCTGCTGCTTCGTTCTCTGCTCGGTGAATGTGCTGGAACTCACAACCTTCGAAAAACCCAGTCATAGACTGCACCAGGAAGCGATATGACGCCATGTTGGCATCTAGAGCATCCCATGTACCCGAGACTTGCTGCACCACCAGATCTGAATCTCCATAGCATATGATGCGCTGCACTCCAACTTCCTTGGCTACTCGCAAGCCATTTACCACTGCCTCATACTCTGCAACATTGTTGGACGCCTTGAAATGAATCTGCAGCACATACTTGAGTTGATCTCGCTTGGGTGATGTCAGCACCACGCCAGCACCAAGGCCTTCCTTCACTTTCGAGCCATCAAAATGCATCCTCCAATAATTGGAAACTGGAGCAGGAGGTTCATACTGCACCTCGACCCAGTCCACAAGAAATTCCGCCAGGATCTGAGACTTGATGGCGTCTCTTCTCGCATACGCGGCTAGCTCAATCGCCCACTTGGCTACTCTGCCACTCGCCTCCTTGTTACCCATGATGTCCGAGATGGGAGCAGAGCTCACGACAGTGATGGGGTGCTCTTGGAAATAGTGTTTCAGCTTCCTGGCGCCTAGGTACACACCGTAGGTCATCTTCTGGTAATGCGGATAGTTTTGCTTGGAGCTGGACAACACTTCACTGAGATAATATACTGGGCGCTGCACACTCTTGCCCTCTTCTTCTCGTTCCACCACAATCACCACGCTGACTACTCGGTTAGTCGCAGCAATGTACAGCAGCATTGGCTCCTTGGGTAGCGGACTAGCCAGGATGGGAGCACTAGCCAGCATTGCTTTCAGCTCATTGAATGCCACCTCCGCTTGCGGAGTCCAGACAAACTTGTCACTTTTCTTCATCAATTGATACAGAGGCAGGGCCTTCTCGCCCATTCGGCCCAGAAAGCGACTCAGAGACGCCAAGCAACCTGTGAACTTTTGCACATCTTTCAGTGATCTCGGTAAAGACATGCTCTCAATAGCTTTTATCTTGGAAGGATTGGCTTCAATGCCCCGACTAGAAACTAGAAAACCGAGTAGCTTCCCAGCCGGTACACCAAAGGTGCACTTACTCGGATTCAGTTTCATTTTGTACTTGCGTAGGTTAGCAAAGGTTTCCTCCAGGTCGGCAAGCAGAGTATGTGTTTTATTCGTTTTGATGACAATGTCATCTACGTACACCTGCACATTCTTGCCGAGCTGATCGTGCAAGCATTTCTGCATGCATCTCTGATAGGCTGCACCCGCATTCCTCAAGCCAAAACACATGACACGATAGCAATAAGCCCCGTACGGGGTAATGAAAGCAGTCTTTATTTGATCAGCAGGATTGAGTGCAATCTGGTGGAAACCAGAGTAGGCATCTATGAAAGACAGCAGTTCACAACCAGCAGTGGAATCGATCACCTGATCGATGCGAGGTAGCGGGAAAGGATCCTTGGGGCATGCCTTGTTCAAGTCGGTGTAGTCGACACACATGCGCCACGCAGTGGCAGCCTTGGGATCCTCCTTCTTCTTCTCGACCATGACCGGGTTGGCTAGCCAATCCGGATGCAGCACCTCCATGATGAAATTGCTTATCAGTAACTTGGTGATCTGGTCACCAATGGCCTTCCTTCTCTCATCTCCGAAGCGGCGCATAGCCTGCTTCACTGGTTTGGCGTCAGGACGCACATGTAATGAGTGCTCAACCAACTCCCTCGGGACTCCTGGTAGATCTTCATTGGACCAGGCGAATGCATCCCGATTCTCACGGAGGAAGTGGATGAGCTCGCTTTCCTATTTCTCCGCCAACCCGGAGCCAATGATGGCTACGCGGTCGGGGAACTCGGGATCGACCTGGACCTTCTTTGTCTCCTTGGTAGCCTGAAAAGCAGTGTCGTGCTGGGTACTCGGCACACCTTGCGCGCCAGCTTGCGCGGATTGCGCCATAGCTACCACCTCATACATCTTCTTCTTCTCGGCAGCAATCACCATCGACTCCGCCAACTGGGAGCTAGCAGAGACACACTCCATGGACTTCTTGTAATCACCAGAGATAGTAATGATGCCATTGGGACCAGGGATCTTCATCTTCAGATATGCAACATGGGTAGAAGCCATGAACTTGCTCAGAGCAGGCCTGCCGAGTAGAGCATGGTAAGGACTCTGATGATCCACTACCTCGAACTGCAGGCGCTCTGTGCGGCAGTTATCCCTGGTGCCGAATAGCACATCGATCCACACTCGGCCAATCGGGTTGCACGAGATCCCGGGCACAATGCCATGGAAGGTGGTCTTGCTAGGCAGCATCATGTTCTCGGCCAAGCCAAGCTTCTCGAGTGTGTCCTTGTACACAATGTTGATGCTACTGCCGTTGTCGATTAGCACCTTGCTGAACCTCACATTCTTCTCGGGACCCAGGAAGGTAGGATCCAGCACCAAGGCATAGCTACCCGGATTAGGCATCACCTTGGGATGATCTGCTCGGGTCCACCTGATCTCCTGGTCACACCAATACATGTAGTGAGGGACAGCAGGAATCACTGCATTGACCTCCATGGCCCGCCTGTGCTGTGATTGCTTGTCGACTGGCTCAGAAGTGAAGATCATGTAGCTCTCATGGTGCTCTTGGTACTGATTGGAGCCTCCGCCCCCATTGTTGCCGTTGTTGTTGTTGCCCTGGTAGTTGTTGTTGTTGCCTCTGTTGTTGTTGTTGTTGTTGCGGTTGTAGTTGTTGTTGTTGTTGTTGCGGTATCTCTCATTGTTGAAGTTTTGGTTGGCTCCTAAAGCCACCTGGTTCACATTCTCTCTTCTCGGGTACACTGGCGGCCGAGCTGCGGGTGCGCGAGTAGGCTGCACATTGGCATTGGCTGCTGGCAGAGGAGGAGGAGGAGGCAAGCCATCACTCTTGATCGCCTCCCACCACTCGCACTGCCGAGTAGTGTGGTTAGCAGGCCTCGAGGGGTGGTGAGTGTGAAAACTGCATGGGCCATCCTTCATGTCATCAAAGACAAACTTCTTCGGCTGCTCGGAGTTCCCGCTACCCGACTGAGAGGTGCGAAATGGCTTCTTGTTGCCTTGGCCCTGGTTCTGGTTCTGCCCGTAGGCTCCAGCAGGTTTTTGCCTCTGGCTGCCACCGGCTCCAACAGTCACTGCATTCACCTCTTCAGGATCATACCGAGTATCTACTCGGCGCTTGTTGCGGAACTCGTTGCGCTTGCTGTTGCTGAAGTTTCTTCTCGGCTCAGAGGAGTCCATCAGTGGCTGAGTAGGATCACCAAGTGCGTACTGATCCGCAATCTTGATGGTCTCCGCCAGAGTGTTCGGCATCTCCCTCTGCAATCTCTGCCATAGCATGCTGCCATGCCTGCATCCATGCGCAAACCAAGTGATGGCCTGTGCTTCATTCACACCCTCACAGGTGTTCCTCAATGTGCTCCACCGAGTAAGATACTCGCGGTCTGTCTCGTCTTCTCGCTGCCTGCAAGCGGATAGCTGCTGTGGCCTATTCGGCCTCTTGTATGTGCTCGTGAAGTTGCTGATGAAGGCATCCGAGAAGTCCAGCCAGCAGTTAATGTTGTTCTTGGGCAAGTTGTTGAGCCAAGTGCGAGCTGGACCCTCTAGCATCTGCGGAACATAGCGCACAGCCCATCTTCTGTTGCCATTCGCGATATGGACCGCGGTGACATAGTCATTGAGCCAATCTTCGGGCTTGGTGCTGCCATTGTAGCTCTTGGTGCCTCTAGCAAGCTGGAAGTTCTTCACGGACGGCTCGTTCATGATGCGCGGGCCAAAGCACTCGGGGCCGGGAGGACCCGTGCTCTCCAGCCGCGCCGACAAGCTGATCCGGTCCAACTGATGCCTCGCATCTCCTAGTGCCAGCATGCGCTCGCCAACACGATCATGGACATCATAGCCAGCCATCTCCATGGCCGAGTAGCCATCATCATACCTGTCCACCTGCACAGCTGCAGGCTGCTCCACCGGGTTGGCGACTGGTACCACTGGGCGCGGCTGCTGCCTCTGCCGAGTAGGCTGAGCTGCGGGTTGCCGAGAAGGACCTGGACGCGCAGCATCTCGGGCACGGCTTTGAGCTTGATGGGCCTGAGAGCCTGCTCTTGCAGCGTTGTGTTCCTGCCCGGGCTGCTGCGGCACAGCAAGCTGTCTCGCGGCAGCAGCCGGGTCATACACCTGCATTTGCCTGTCTCTGCCCGAACGCCCGCTGCGGCTCTTCTCGCGGCTGGGATGCGGAGACGAGGCCTGATCGTTAGATCTAGCCGCGTGCGAGTGAACCACCTGCGAAGCCCCAGCACCCGGGTTGGCCTTCCGGAACTCCTCATTCTGCCTAGCAGCCTCCAACACCAACTCGTTGAGCCTTTCCTGCTGCCTAAGACGCGCATCGCCATCTAGGCGAGGCAACTCGGCAGCTACAGCATCTGCAGCTCTAAGTGTCTTGGCGGGTGTGCTATATCTGGGCCTGGTGGAGGTGTTTGCGGTGGCGGACTGAGCAGGAGCCTCTACAACTGTCGCCATCTCGGCACCAAGATTGTGCCGAGTGGCACCTACTCTGCTAGGCCTCCTAGCGACTGGCGTGAAGCCGTGAGCCTTGTTGTACTCGAGCTGATCTAGACTCAACTCCAACCTCACCTTATCCAGCTCCGCCTGCTCGGCAAGCAGCTCCAGGCGTTGCCGCTCGAGCTGCTCCCTCATGGCCAGGAGCTCGATGTCGGTGGGAGTTGGCATACCAGGTCGCGTAGCCGACGCAGGAATGACCGTAGACGTGGAAGGCGGCAAGTTGCTCTCCTTCTCGTAGGGCCGGTGAACCCTGCCACCAGCAGCCGGTGCATCAATCTCCTTGACGACGGCCGCAGCGCCAGTCGCGGCTGCGCCAGTGTTTGCCGCCAAGCCCGTCACCATCACCTCGGCGCAGTTCGCAGAGCGGCACGCGGGCCTTCCGCGAGCAGCGATCACCGCGGGAGGATCCTCCGCGTCATGCACCAGCTCGGGATACGCGTGGTTGGCGACGGTGGCGACGTAGACGAGGTGAGAGCCGAAGGAGATCACCGAACCGCCCTCCGGCATGGCCCTGCCGCCGAAATCGCCGGCGTTGTCGGTGACGAAGTCGAAGGAGCCGAATCTGTGGACAAGGCCACAGACCACGCGCTCCGCTGAAGAAGATCCCGTCCGAACAGAAACTCCAACCAGCGCCGCTGGTTGCCCCACGGTGGGCGCCAACTGTCGTGGTGGTGTCACGGCAGATGCCATGGGATGGCTAAAGATGTGGGGACGAAGGACGCTGGAGGTGCTCGGGGAGGGATCACGCGACGAGTAGCCGCGTGAGGTACGAAGTAAACACTGCAAACAACACGATCTACCCAGGTTCAGGGCCCTCGTGAGGAGGTAAAACCCCTACTCCTGCCTTTCTTTGTGTATTCTGGTGTCTCACCGAGTAGCCACAGTACAATGTTCTTGCTACCGAGTAGCCACTATGCTCTCTAGATGATGAACTAGGTCAAGAATTAGGTCACCAAGTGTTCGATCTCAACGTGCCTCTCGCAGGAGGCGGCGGGGCACCTTATATACCTGGTGCCCAGCCGGATACGTCCAAACATGGACAAGTGTCGACATAGTGTGCACATCGTCCTTCTTCCGGGTTCCCGCTGACAGCTTTGGTTCCTAATCTTGGCTGCATCTGGAAAGTCGTTGGGCAAAACAAGGGGACAGACTGGTATCACTGTGCCAAACACAGAGTAGGCCCCCCTTATCCTGCCACGGCCTGCTTCCATGCTGTCACTGTCAGGCAGGCCGGTCCCAGATGAACAGTAGTTCGAATACTGCCAAGTACGGACCCAGGATACGCGGGATCCTGTGTCAGAACGGCTCCTTTGACTTTCTGGCCCGAGTAGGTTCCCGCCAATTTTACTCGGGCCAACTCTTCTACTCGAATGGATGGAACTTGACTGATATCTCCTTCCGGTCATCTTGAGGTGAGACCGAGTAGCAGTCGACCGGATAGCAAGTACCGGGTAGTCGGCTACTCGACCAAACCTCTCTTCTGTAAGTCGCCTTTACCACTTGCCTTTACCCTACTCGGGGGTAACCCCCCGACAATTATTCTATCTCTGTGTTCATAATCATGTTTATATTATCATGTTGTAACCGCTATAGTACTTAAAAATTGAGTTTTCAAAGGAAAACCTTTGTGCAGGTGTGAAAATATAAACAAACAAGAGTTATAAATCTTGTCTTTAAGATTAGCTTATGCTTATTGAGATGATCATGGACTTTGATAAAGTCTAACATAATAGTTTATTGTATGGGTAACAATAGTACTGAACCGACCCAATTATATGATCTTGCTAAGAGACTGATAATTGTAATGTATTTAGCAATGTACATATGAGAATATCTACCGACCGCACAATCGACATTTATGCTTTGGATGTCTTCAAACGTCCACCGTAATATGGGATTATAATGTTGACGTCTCGGTATAACCTAGAGCGTGTAACAGAACGGAGATAATTCAAGAATAGTATTTAACTCCTCTAGACAATGGGGAGATACATACTTTGGACCCTCTTAGTAGCACCAATGTCAACCAGTCGTCCGACCAGACATAGTGTGATTTATCATAAGGACATTGGGGATATGGATGAGAAAAGAGAACGATATCGGTACGAGTTTTATATGTGTTACGATCGAATGGTTGGATCAGACTAGAGCACATTGTCTCACCTCGTGATATCGTTGGTATCGTGAAGTTAAGTCAATAAGTGCAATGAGTAACTTGAAGGTTCCCTCATTGTTTGTGGAAACACATGAGCCATCTGGGGTGTCCACGGCTCCGATGTTTGTTATTGTTTGGTAAGTTCCCGAACATGTATGTGTGTTACCGAACCTTTGCGGGTCACACGCTTAAACCATACCAACATTTAATTGAGAGAAGAAAGATGTTGCTAATGGTTTTATGAATGGCCGTTGTCGGTATGATGTCGCAGATTCTAGTCTGGTGTCAATCGGAGGTGTTTCTGGGAAGTTACTATTAGAGAGAAATGATGTCGGGAGAGGGAAAAATTATATGGGAGAGACGACGGAGGACATGAGATGTCCTGAGATGTTAGAAATATATTTCTATGTTTCTAAAAAAATCAGTAGATAAGGTCAATGATTTTATCTATAGGGGTCACAGGGTCTGGAAGAGTTTCGGGCAAAAATCGAGAAGGGCGAGAAAGTGCCTGAGGGAGGCAAATCTTCCCCCATGGCCGCACCCATTATTTGGGGGATGGCAGGTGTACCCAAGGGCACCACACAATGCACATCACTCCTGGTTCCTACCTTATTTGGTTCGAGAGAGAAAAGGAAAATACCAAAAAAAAAGTAAAAGGAGAAAAGGAAGGAGAAGGGCAGTTGAACTCCCAAAGGGAGTCCAATCCGATTGGATCTAGGAGGGGTCGTGCGGTCACCTCCTTGGCTGCGCATTGGGGGAGGGAATCCCTCCCCCAAGTCAAGTATCCCCATCCCCGACTTATAAAAAGGACCTCAAGGAATTGAGAAAAATACATCAACTGGCTCTCGTGTCTCTCTCTCTAGTAAAATTAGAGCCTCTAATAATTTGAAGCCACTAATAGGAAATAGGCTATAGCAGCACGACGTAGCACCGACGCATAGGTAACCCGCACCGCCAGCGCGCTGAACGGGCGAGCGTTCTAGCCACTTACCCCCGGCGCTCACCCCAACGGACGCGTCGACGCTAAAGGCACGCCACGCCCCACCCCTCTAGTAAAGCTTACCCTTGACGCCCTCGCTTAGTATGCGCTGACACTAAGTTTGCTATTCCCGGCGCACAAGCAACAGAGCGCGACGGCGCTAATTGTCAGGCCCACAACACATTTAACCCCGGCGCGACCCAATAGACGCGCACCAACGCTAAATTCGTAGCCCCGGCGCTCGTTGTGTCCAACGCGCCGGCGGTAAGCTAGCATGTTGTTCAACCAACCCACACCACCCATTTTCCCAACCACTAGCTCACTCCTCCCCATCTCTAAATTCGAAACGCCTCTCTTCCCAGCTCATTTTCTCACTCCCCTCTTCCAATTTTAGCTTATTTAACCAACCAAATTTGATATATTTTGTCAAATCTTTCTCTCCCAACATGCCCCTCTCTTTTACCTAGTTAGATCTAGATCTACTATAAAGAATATCTCTCCCCACATGAACCATATTCATATATCTAGATCAAGTTAGATCTAGATACATAAGAGTCCACACCACTCTCTCCGGTCGATACGTGTTGTGTGTGTACGTTATGATCTTCGATATCTCGCGCCTATACTTATATCGAGCTATAATTATTGTGTTTTCAATCAAAATATGTGATGCCCTATTTATGGTAATTGTATTGTGTTTGCTACCATAAGATGTGGTGACATGAAAATGAGTTGGTAATCTTTTGCCGAAATGTTGATTCATTTCTGTTTCGGCAAATTTCTGCCACTCCGGCTTGACCTTTTTTTAACAAAGGTCATGCCGAAATTTTCCGGGAAAACCGGGTGGTTCGAATCAATTTACTCTTGTCGATCGTGTGAGGCGGCAATGGTCATCTCGATGAGGTAAAGCGTCGTAGATAGATATGTGGAATGTGCAACCGCCGACATGCATCGAAAGAACCGCATAGACATAACTTGACCGTCTCGAAGAGACAAACTTGGGTCCCTGTTCAACCCCTCTTCGGTCATAGTGCAGGACCACCTGCTAAGGCATGGTTTCATGAACGGGTACACTCAGTGGACCATGAGTGATGATGAAGGTGATCATGAGGAGGGGGCGCGACAGTGATACGTCCATTTTGCATCACTATTTTATATCATAGTTTTCTCTTATTCATCGATATATTTCATGTTATGATGCATCTCTTATGTTATTTTATCTTATTTTGCATTTTTATAACTTTTGGAGAATAAACACCGGAACCAGAAATCTGAAGGAAAAAACATCGTCGAGATACCATATTTCAGAAGATCAGAAGAAGAAGGGGACATCCGGGGGTTCCTAAAAGTTCAAATGAGGAACTCAGCCAGAAGGAGAGCCGGAGGGGGCCACTAGGGGCCCACACCTAGGGGTGGAGCCCCCCCCCCCCGCCGCGCCACCTAGGGGTGTGGCCACCCTGGCCCACCTCTGGGGGTCATCTTTGGCGTGCCTGGCCCCGAGGGAACCCTAAGCCTCATTCCATCCTCGAAGAATTATTCCGCCGCCTCCACGGGGCGGAAAACACCCGAGAGAGAAAAGCTCTCTGGCAGGGAGAAATCTGCCGGGGAAATTCCTCTCCGGAGAGGGGAAATCACCGCCATCGTCACCATCATCACTCTGGGCATCATCAAGATCGTCATCATCATCATCACCACCACCAGCACCATTACCCACATCATCCACCTTCATCCCGCTGTAACAATTAGGGGCATCTATTGTTGTTTTGCATTAGATCTCTCTCCCGGTGTGGATTACTTGTTAGTAGTTGATGCTTGTGAGATTTATCGGTGTTTGCACTTTATGACCAGATTGTTAGCATCCATTATATCACCTCTGATTATGATCTATATGATGTGTTGTGAGTAGTTCGTGTTGTTCTTGAGGACATGGGATAAGTCAAGTTGTTAGTAGTGAAGTAATGTTGAATAATATTTAATATTTGGTATTTAAGTTGTGGTGTTATTCTTCTAGTGGTGTCATGTGAACGGCGACTACATGATACTTCAGCATTTATGGGCCTAGGGAAATGCATCGTGTATTTGGCTACTAATTGTGGGGTTGCCCGAGTGACAGAAACCTAAACCCCCTTTAGGAACCCATTACACGAGGGAGCGTAGGATCCCGGAGTTTAAAGCTGTGGTTAGATTTATTTCTCAATTACTTTCTTGTAGTTGCGGATGCTTGCAAGGGGTATAATCACAAGTATGTATTAGTCTTGGATGGGACGGTATATTAGCATAGGTTCACCCACACAACACTTATCAAAACACCTAACATTATTCAGCTGCATGGAACAAAAGCACTTGACAGAAACCTCTCGTGTGTCCTCGAGAATGTTTGTTAATCATAAGTAAACTCACCGGATTGTCCTTTGCTGAAGAAAGGATTGGGCCACTTGCTACAATTATTATTACTATATTTTATTTACTCGCACTTTATTTATCTGAAATATCAAAAAAAAAAAACTACAAATCTGTTTTCCAGTATTTACAGTTATTCCTTCATCGAAACTGCTTGTCAACACCTTCTGCTCCTCGTTGGGTTCGACACTCTTATTTATCGAAAGTACTACGATACACCCCCTATACTTGTGGGTCATCAAGACTATTTTTTTGCGTCGTTGCCGGGGAGTGAAGCGCTATTGGGAAGTGGAGTTGATAAAGGAAGCTTCTGGTGTAAGTGTTGTTTTTTATTTCTGTCTACTGCTTTATTACACTATGTTTGGAACTCCTTTTGAGTCCTTATTTGCGAGCACGGCTCCCACTGCTAGGGTAGTAAGTGACCCACCGCATGATGATTTGGATCCTTATAAAATACCTATAAAGATTGTTAAACATGTTATGGATAGCTGCTATTCAGGTGATGGAAATGTCCATCCTGGTGATCATTTGCTCTTTTTACATGAATTATGCGAGTTGCTCAAGTGTGTAGGTATTACAATGAGCCAAGTGAAGAGGAAATTATTCTCTATATCATTGACAGGCCGAGCCGCTGAATGGTTCAAGCTGCTGAAAAATAGTTAGACTATTGAATGGGAGGAAATTGTACCTCTCTTTTATTCTAAATTCTATCTTCCAAGTGAAATCCATAGAGATTGGAATTATATATATAATTTTTTTGCTCATGACAGGGAGAGTATTTCCCAAGCATGGGGGAGATTGAAGTTACTAATGCTCAAATGCCCCATTCATGAGCTCCCCAGTAATATCGTTATTAATAATTTCTATGCAAGGCTTCCTCTTCATGATAAGGATTTATTGGATACTTCTTGTTATGTATCATTTACACGTATGAAGGATGAAGCTAAATGGGGTCTTCTTGACCGTATTCAATAAAACATTGAAGCATGGGAGAATGACAAAGGTAGAAAGTCAGGTATAAATTATGACTATGAATGTATTAAAACCTTCATGTCATCTGAGGATTTTCATAATGTTAGTGTTGTTTATGGTCTTGATTCTCAAGTTGCTGCAAACTTATATAAGGCTTTTGCTTGTTACATTGATATTCCTAAAAAGGAATGGGATAAGTACCATGCACCTTATAAAGATACTATTAATTGTGTTCCTGCTAGAGATATAGAAGTTCATACTGTTGATTCTGTTGTGCCTGAACCTTATGTTGAGAAAATACCTTTCCCTGCTAAGGTAAAAGAACACTCTATATTAGCTAGTGCGATTAATAAAAGTGCAAAGAAACTTGTAGAACCTGGGGAACAAATAACTGTAGAACCTACAGTAGCAATAGTAAAGTACCTTGTTTCTGAAAATGTAGAAGAGGGACACATTATATTTTGTGAAGATGCTTCTAATATTGTCTCTCATCCTAGTAAATCTTGGAAACCCAGTGTCCCTGTGCTATCTGTTAGGATATATGATCATTGTTATTATGGTTTATGTGATGTTGGTGTGCTATTCCTTATGAGCTATATAAAGAAACCATGCATGAAATTGGTTCTTGTGAACTTGAATACATTGATGTAATTATTCAACTTGCTAATAGGGAAACTATTTCTCCAATTGGTATTGTTAGATATGTTGAGGTCTTATGTGGTAAAACTAAATATTCTGCTGATTTTCTAGTACTATGCACTTCTGCTAGTGATACTTGTCCTATCATATTTGGTAGACCTTTCTTAAATACTTGTGGTGCTGTTATTGATTGTAAAAAGGAGAAAATTCTTACAAAATTTGATGGAGAGTCTTATGAATTTAATTTCTCTAAATTTGCTTAAGCACCTTATGAAGCTGAATTGCCTAATGAGAATTATAAAGTTGAACAATTGGCTTCTATTGCTCTTGCTCCTAACAATCCTTTGCAGCAATACATGGAAGACCACGAAAGTGATGTCTTTATGGAAGAAAGGAATGAAATTGATGAGATTTTCCTACATCAGCCAACAATGCTGAAACATAATTTACCTGTGGAAGACTTTGGTACAACATTACCACCCAAGGAAGATCCTGTTTTTTATTTAAAGCCTTTGCCAGATAATCTTAAATATGCTCATATTGATGATAAGAAATTATATCCTGTTATTATTAGTTCTAAACTTCCTGATAAAGAAGAGGAGAGATTATTGGGGATATTGAAGAAACATAGAGGTGCTATTGGTTATACTCTTGATGATTTGAAAGGGATTTCTCCTACTATTTGTCAGCATGCTATTAATATTGAGCCTGATGCAAAGCCAGTTGTTGAACATCAAGGCCGTTTAAATCCTAAAATGAAAGAAGTGGTAAGAAATGAGGTATTTAAACTCCTTGATGATGGCATTATTTATCCTATCGCTGATAGTAGATGGGTTAGTCATGTGCATTGTGTTCCTAAGAAAGGAGGGATGACTATTGTGCCAAATTAAAATAATGAACTCATTCCTCAAAGAGTAGTAGTTGGTTATAGGATGTGCATTGATTTTAGGAAGGTTAACAAAGTCACTAAGAAAGATCAGTATCCTTTGCCTTTTATTGATCAAATGTTAGAAAAGTTTTTTAAGAAAACTCATTTCTTCTTTCTTGATGGTTATTCTGGGTTTTCTCAAATTGCTGTTAGGAAGCCTGATCAAGAGAAAACAACTTTCACTTGTCCTTTCGGACCCTATGCTTATAGACGTATGCCTTTTGGTTTATGTAATGCTACTGCTACCTTTCAAAGATGCATGTCTGCTATCTTTCATGGTTTTTGTGAAGAAAATGTGGAAGTTTTCATGGATGATTTCTCCGTCTATGGCACTTCTTTTGATAATTGTTTGCAGAATCTTGATAAAGTTTTGCAGAGATGTGAGGAGACTAATCTTGTTCTTAACGGGGAGAAATGCCATTTTATGGTTAATGAAGGAATTGTTCTTGGACATAAAATCTCTGAAAGAGGTATTGAAGTTGATAGAGCTAAAGTTGAAGCTATTGAGAAAATGCCCTGTCCCAGGGATGTTAAAGGTATTCGTAGTATTATTGGTCATGTTGGTTTCTATAGAAGGTTTATTAAAGATTTCTCTAAAATATCAAAGCCTCTTACTAATCTTCTTCAAAAAGATGTACCATTTGTTTTTGATGAAGATTGTAAAGAAGCATTTGAAATTTTAAAGAAGTCTTTAATATCTGCCCCTATTGTTCAACCACCTGATTGGAATTTTTACCATTTTAAATTATGTGTGTTGCTAGTGATTATATTGTGGGTGTTGTTCTAGGACAGCAGATAGAAAAGAAGTTTAATGTTATTCATTATGCTAGTAAAACGCTTGATGCTGCTCAAAAAAATTATGCTACCACTGAGAAAGAATTCCTAGCTGTAGTTTTTGCTTGTGATAAATTTAGGCAGTATATTGTTGATTCTAAAGTTACTATTCATATTGATCATGCTGCTATTAAGTACCTTATGGAAAAGAAAGATGCTAAGCCTAGGCTTATTATATGGGTGCTTCTTTTACAAGAGTTTGATTTACATATTGTGGATAGGAAGGGTGCTGAAAATCCTGCTGCTGATAATCTGTCTAGATTAGAAAATATCCTTGATGACCCTATTCCTGTTAATGATAGTTTTCCTAATGAACAATTAGCTACAATAAAAGTGAGCTCTCAAGAGAGTCCATGGTATGTTGATTATGCTAACTTTATTGTTTCGAAGTATTTGCCTCCTACCTTTATAGCTGAGCAAAGAAGAAAATTCTTCTATGATTTGAGGCATTATTTTTGGGATGGCCCACACTTATATAAAGAAGGTGTTGATGGTATAATGAGAAGACGTGTTCCTGAAAATGAACAACGAGAGATATTGACAAAATGTCATAGTAGTGCTTATGGAGGACATCACGCTGGAGATAGAACTGCACATAAAGTTCTACAATCAGGTTTTTATTGGCATACTCTCTTTAAAGATGCTAGAAAATTTGTTTTATCTTGTGATCAATCTCAAAGGGTTGGAAATATTTCTAGACGTAATGAAATTCCTATGAATTATTCTCTTGTTATTGAACCGTTTGATTGTTGGGGTTTTGACTTTATGGGTCCTTTCCCTCCTTTGCAAGGTTGCACTCATATTCTTGTTGCTGTTGATTATGTTACTAAATGGGTAGAAGCTATACCTACTAAAAGTGTTGATGGTGAAACCTCTTTAAAAATGCTTAAGGACATTATTTTCCCTAGGTTTGGTGAACCTAGATATCTTATGACTGATGGGGGTTCTCATTTTATTCATGGTGGTTTTAGAAAAAACCTTGCTAAGTATGATGTTAATCATAGAATTGCTTCACCCTATCATCCTCAAACTAGTGGGCAAGTTAGATGTATCAAATAGAGAAATCAAATCTATCTTGCAAAAGACTGTTAACAAATCTAGAAAAAATTGGGCTAAGAAATTAAATGATGCTATGTGGGCTTATAGAACTGCTTACAAAAATCCCATGGGCATGTCTCCTTATAAAATGGTTTATGGAAAAGCTTGTCAGTTGCCCCTAGAATTAGAACACAAAGCTTATTGGGCAGTGAAAGACCTAAATAGAGATTTTAAACTTTCTGGTGAGAAAAGGCTGCTTGACTTAAGTTCTTTAGATGAAAGGAGGAGTGAAGCATATGAAAATGCTAAGCTCTTTAAAGAGAAAGTTAAAAGGTGGCATGATAAGATAATTATTAAAAGAGAATTTCATGTTGGTGAGAAAGTGCTATTGTATAGGTCTCGTCTCAGATTTTTTGCAGGAAAATTACTCTCGAGATGGGAAGAACCTTTTGTTATCGAAGAGGTATATCGTTCAGGGGAAATTAAAACTGTTTCCCTTGAAGACAACTCTTCACAAGTAGTGAATGGCCAAAGACTCAAGCATTATATTTCTGGAAATCCTTATAATGAAAATGTTGATTGTATTCAAGCCATGATCCCGGAGGAGTTTATTAAGAAGCATATTTCAGAAACTACAGAGTCAGTTTTCGTATAGGTAACATTTTTGGTAAGAAAATGTTAGCGAAACATCTTCCAACTTATATTTTTTACTGTTTTTAGAAAATATGAAAAATTATGAGCCAGAAACGAGAGGGAGATGGAGCCCGGAGGCTCCACACCATAGGGTGGCGCGAGCCCACCTCTGGCCGCGCCAGCCTATGGTGTGGGCGCCCTGGAGCCCCTCTCCGCCTCATTTTTGACATGGACTTTCCTTTCGTTATGAAACTTTTTGCTATATAATCCCCGCGGTCCGTATATCGTTTTCTCGTCGTGTTTCTGTTTCGAGTTGTTTATGCCAGATTACATCTTCAGATCTAGAGCAACAATGGCTTCTCATGGATCTCCCAAAGACAGTTTCTTTGAGAACGCCGTCAACCCGTACTTGAACGATTTGAAGATGCATCCCAAGGAATTGCTGCTCAAGGACGAGAAGGTGCAGAGTGAAGATGTTGGGGGCCCTGGAGGAGAAGGCAGTCTGGAATCTAGGATGGAAGAATTGGAGCAAGAAGTTTTCAGGTACAAGAAGATGACGGAGCGTGAAGTTGAGATCATCGACAGGATAAAGACAGAACAGATCGCTGAATACAAGAGGGAGAATTTGAAGATTTGGGAGGAGATTCTCTCACTCACCAAGGCCACCAATGATCTGCAAGCACAACTCTATGACGTACAGAACCATAACTGTGTGTATGAGAACAGGTTTAAACGTATAAGCTCTGCTGCTAGTTTCAGGATGATGAAGTCCAGGACGTCATTTGTGGATGGAGAGCCTTTACCTTGGAAGACCGAGGATGAGAAGGATCCACCACCACCGAAGAATTGATTCGTCATTGGTTTTGGAATCCCCTCAGCTTGTTCCAAGCTTGAGGGAGTGTCACGGTATCACATCACTATCTTTTATCTTTTTACTTTTTCAGTAGAGTCATATCATGAGTAGAGAAGTTATCATATAGGATGGTTTGTAGTATGGAAGTGTCTCTCCCTAGTTGGTTATCATTGTATCCGTTGGTGTGAGTTGCCGATTTGAAATATTAATGAGAAGTTTCATCATTTACTTTCTATGCACATTATTTCAGTTTTCAACTTCCGTCATATGGTTGAGCTTGCTATTAGTATTTGGTATCACTCTAGAGATCATCAAGTTAATCTAGTTGGTTTTGGCAAACTTAGCTTGGGTCAGCGGAAATAATAATTTGAGTTGCTAGTATAAGAAAGAGGAATTTGCCTATTAGCTCATAAACTTAGTATTCACAAGTTAAGATCGTTTGTTCTTTCAATGAAGATTGCATGATTGATTTCATCATATGTATATTTGGTTGTTTTCCTTCAACTCTTATGTTTGCTACCCAGCCTTGCTATCCAAAAACCATGTACTGAGAGGGAATGCTTCTCGTGCATCCAAACCTTAAACCCAAAACCTTTCCATTTGTGTCCACCATACCTACCTACATGTGGTATTTCACCGCCACTCCAAGTAAATTGCTCATGTGCTACCTTTGAAACTTTCAAATTACTCCTATTTTGTGTTCCCGTTTTAGCTCATGAGGACGCAAATAGAGAACCTTTATCTCACTTGTTGATTGGCCTCACACACCTGGACTAGTGGCTTCATCCGCTTATCCAAATGCTAGAAGAGCTGGCAGCGGGGTGCCCATCCCCAAAATAATAATACAAATTCTCTTCACTCCTTTTTCCCCTGATTTATCAGTCAAATCATAATTGTGTAAACAAAAGAGAAAGAGGGATGACCTTCTATACCAGTTGCGTCCTTCTATGGGATCTGCTCTTGTGAGTCTAGTTGGCTTGTGACGTACTATATTTTTTGTTTTCCATTCGTTGACATAAATATATACCTCTCAAAATTTAGACACTCCTCCACGGTTTGTGATTGTTGGCAGGCACCCGAGGATTCAGTTAGCCATGGTTTGTGTAAGATGGATGGGAGGAGTGTCATGCATTTTATACCTCTGTTTATTAAAATAAAAGCTCTAGCACATGAGTGTTTAATGCTTCCCTCTGCGAAGGGCCTATCTTTTACTTTTATGTTGAGTCAGTAAACCCATTTCCTTCTGTCTCCAGCAAGCATTTGAGTTGTTGTGATCACATCATCTGTATGTTGATTTATTCAATCATGTTTTCTACCCTTCTTTGTTTAGCACATGCTTTATTATCTGAATGAATATTATTTTGAAAGCTATGAATCACTATAAACGAGTTTTCATAATTAAACATGTTAAGCTCTACAATGTAAACCTTGTTATAAAGACTTCACCTAAGATAAGTATAATTTCATTAAATGTTCTCCGACCAAGAACAAAGTTTGCCATTGCCAATTTTGATTCTCTCTTTTATATCTTTGTTTGTGACTCCCTTTACTTGTTTCAAGTTAAGTTATATGAGAGGAAGTTGTTGTCTGTATTGATTGGTGCATAGGTAAGTGTGATGCTTCTTGTCCGTATTTTATTTATCGACTCTTCACTCCATAAACCTATGGTCAGTTTTTTTGAGTTCAGTTTCGCTTGGGGACAAGCGAGGTCTAAGCTTGGGGGGGAGTTGATACGTGCATTTTGCATCACTATTTTATATCATAATTTTCTGTTATTCATCGATATATTTCATGTTATGATGCATCTCTTATGTTATTTTATCTTATTTTGCATGTTTTATAATTTTTGGAGAATAAACACCGGGATCAGAAATCTGATGGAAAAAGCACCGTCGAGATACCATATTTCAGAAGATCAGAAGAAGAAGGGGGACATCCGGGGGTTCCTAAAAGTTCAAAGGAGGAACTCAGCCAGAAGGAGAGCCGGAGTGGGGCCACCAGGGGCCCACACCTAGGGGTGGCGCCCCCCCGGCCGCGCCACCTAGGGGTGTGGCCACCCTGGCCCACCTTTGGGGTCATCTTTGGCGTGCCTGGCCCCGAGGGAACCCTAAGCCTCATTCCATCCTCAAAGAATTATTCCGCCGCCACCACAGGGCGGAACACACCCGAGAGAGAAAAGCGCTCTGGCAGGGAGAAATCTGCCGGGGAAATTCCTCTCCGGAGAGGGGAAATCACCGCCATCGTCACCGTCATCACTCCGGGCATCATCAAGATCGTTATCATCATCATCATCACCACCACCATCACCCTCATCATCCACCTTTATCCTGTTTTAACAATTAGGGGCATCTATCGTTGTTTTGCATTAGATCTCTCTCCCGGTGTGGATTACTTGTTAGTAGTTGATGCTTGTGAGATTTATCGGGGTTTGCACTTTATGACCAGATTGTTATCACCATTATATCACCTTTGATCATTATCTATATGATGTGTTGTGAGTAGTTCGTGTTGTTCTTGAGGACATGGGAGAAGTCAAGTTGTTAGTAATGAAGTAATGTTGAATAATATTTAATGTTTGATATTTAAGTTGTGGTGTTATTCTTCTAGTGGTGTCATGTGAACGTCGACTATATGATACTTCACCATTTATGGGCCTAGGGGAATGCATCGTGTATTTGCCTACTAATTGTGGGGTTGCCGGAGTGATAGAAACCTAAACCCCCTTTAGGAAACCATTACACAAGGGAGCGTAGGATCCCGGAGTTTAAAGTTGTGGTTAGATTTATTTCTTAATTACTTTCTTGTAGTTGCGGATGCTTGCAAGGAGTATAATCACAAGTATGTATTAGTCTTGGATGGGACGGTACATTAGCATAGGTTCACCCACACAACACTTATCAAAACACCTAACATTATTCAGCTGCATGGAACAAAAGCACTTGACAGAAACCTCCCATGTGTCCTCGAGAACGTTTGTTAATCATAAGTAAACTCACTGGCTTGTCGTTTGCTGAAGAAAGGATTGGGCCACTTGCTGCAATTTTTCTTAATGCATTTTATTTACTCGCATTTTATTTATCTGCAATATCAAAAACCCCTACAAATCCGTTTTCCAGTATTTACAGTTATTCCTTCATCGAAACTGCTTGTCAACACCTTCTGCTCCTCGTTGGGTTCGACACTCTTATTTATCGAAAGTACTACGATATACCCCCTATACTTGTGGGTCATCAGGCAGCAGCTGGAAATGGGGAAGAAGGGCATGAGGACAACAACGAGGACGAAGAGGCTACCGCACACGACGATGGAGAGGAAGACACGGACAACAATACTCCGCTAACTTCAGTTGTGCGGGACCCTCATGTTCAAGAGGTACTTCTCAATGATAGGACGACGACCGACACGAGAGCCGCGTGTAGACGAAAATCTAAGCGGGCGCAACTGGAGATAGACTCGAATACTCTGTTGTACGATGTAGAAGATCGCGATCCAAAGGAGTCCCGCTTAAGTGTAACACTCGATTTACTGCAGATGAAGGAAAAACACGGATGGACTGACGCAAGCGTCGACAACCTCCTGCAATACATGAAAAAATGGCTTCCTAAAGTCCTACTAGTCTAGACGAGGCGAAGAAAGTCGTGTGCCCTTTCGATTTACCGCACACAAAATACCACGCCTGCATCCATGAATGTGTCATTTATCGGAACAAGCACGCGGATAAGACCCAATGCCCGGTGTGTGGCGTGATACGTCATAAACGTATCCTTAATTTCTGATGTTCCATGTTGTTTTCTTATTATTTTCCACATGTTTGCTATACACTTTATGTCATTTTTATCGATTTTCCGGACTAACCTATTGACAAGATGCCACAGAGTCAGTTCCATGTTTTCTGTTGTTTTTAGTTTCAGAAAAGTTGTTCTAGAAATATTCTCGGAATTGGAAAATTCAAAGACCGGAAGTCCTAGAAATACTGGAGGTTCCACGGAGTCCCGAAGAGACCCGGAGGGGGGCCTCAGGGGGCCCACACCATAGGGTGGCGCCCCCCTTGGCCGCGCCAGGGGGTGGTGTGGGGCCCTGAGCCTCCACCGCCTCTGCCCTTTCGCCTATATAATCCCCCCAAGACGTAAACCCTAAAAAGATCCCACTTTTACCCGAGAAACACCCGAGGCCGCCGTCACTGTCATCCTGAGATCGGGAGGGTTCTGGAGCTCTCCCGGCACCCTGCCGGAGGGGGAAATCATCACCGGAGGGGTCTACACCATCATGCCCTCCTCCGAAGTGATGCGTGAGTAGTTCATCCCTGGACTACGGGTCCATAGAATTAGCTAGATGGTTGTTCTCTCCACTTTGTGCCTCATGTTTAGATCTTGTGATCTGCCCTACATGATAAGGATCATCTTACTGTAATGCCTCATGTTGTGTTTGGTGGGATCCAATGAATATTGAATGTTATGTCTCTTGATTATCAATCTATCATGTTATATTCATGTGTATGTTATTTATGATCTTGCATGCTCTCTGTTGTTAGTAGATTCTCTGGCCAAGTAGATACTAATAACTCCAAGAGGGAGTATTTATGCTCGATAGTGGGTTCATGCCTCCTTTGCATACATGCTCGAGTGACAGAAACGTGACAGATGGAGGATGTGTTGTTGCCATTCGGGAGAAAACAACGGTGTTTACATTTTTACATTACACACTTTGCTTACTGCGATTATCTGTTGCTTGCAACTTAATACCCAAATATTGTTTGGATGATATTCTGAGGGTGGATTATTAGTCATAAATGCAGTTGGATAACGGTCTACGAGTCTTGTTGTAATGCCCGCATGAATCACATAGTAATCATCATGTCATGCATATGCACTACGATGCAGCCTTTATATCTGTCAATTGCCCAGCTGTAATTTGTTCACCACACATGTATTTATCTTCTATGGAGAGTCACCTCTAGTGAACTGTGGACCCTGGTCCTTTTTCCTCATACTGATAATACAATCATTGCAATCTCTATTTTTATACTGTTGCTACTGTTTTACTACTGCCATCACTGTTGTCTTTCATCTACTTCAAACAAATATTATTTTTCACATGGTATGTTTAACCTCTTTGTGTTCAGCAAAACCGTTGAGATTGACAACCTCATTGCTTCGTTGGGGCAAAGTGATTGATTGTGTTGTGTAGGTTCCACGTTGCTTCTGAACCGGTAGTGCGCCCTGCCACCTCAGCTGCATCAACTTTCAGAAGTTGCTTCTTTCTCCTACTGGTCGATTCAACCTTGGTTTCTTACTGAGGGAAAACTTGCTGTTGTGCTCATCACACCTTCCTCTTGGGGTCTCCCAACGAGTGCAAGATTTTCACCATCATGGGCGCATACCGAACTCTCTTTGTGCTAACCTTCTCCCTAATGGACTCAGTCATCCCTTTATACTCAAGGAGTAGCCAAAGCTATCCATCCACATGTTTTACACCTGTCCTAGGTTGTACCACCGGACTAGTTAGGTCGTGCCGACGCAGCGCGATGGCTATGCCAGATCACTACTGCTCGGACACACATTGAGTGGCCCGGTCTTGTCGAAGGCAGAGGCCTTTGTCAGGGATCATTCGTTGTATTGAGAGGGAGCGCCACATTCCCGCATAGGTGTTACACCAGGACACATGAAGGTCCCGTGGAGGAGCTTCCCAGGGAGAATCCTTGTCCCAACAAACCATCCGTCACCCTCTTCCTGGCTGGGCGGCGAAGCCCCTCGTTGAGTGTCTGGGATATCTTCTATATTTCCGCAGTACCCCCGGGGAAGGGGCACCGACATGATATATGAGCTAGTCATAGAGGCATAACTGGAGATATCAATGGTGTTTATATTCCACACATGTATTAGGATTTTCCTATAAATACTCATTATCCGGAACTAATACAACTATAGCACATAACATAAAATTAATCGTGAAATATAAATATATAATAAACTATTTAATATTGCCTATAGGGCATATTTCCATCATTCACATGGTTTGGAACATTGTTTGAGGCACATTTCGCTAATTTTGCAAATTCCATAGGATTGAAAAGGACAATCATCCCACGTTTCCCTTCGAGAAACCTGCGAAGCAAGGATTCCCTAAAACCCGTTGGAAAAAAATTGTTTGAACGATTATATTAGAGAATCTCTACCGGCGCTTCCAATAGAGTTATTGGGCGCACCGACACGAAATAGCCCCTACTAGGCTTTCCCATAGCGGCAAAGTTTTCGGACGGGCCCAAACCCGCATTCGGCAACACCCCCTCTTTGGCCCTTGTTTGCAGGGACGCTAGCAGGGGTGCTGGCAACCACGACAACCGCCACGTCGGATCCTAAGGGGAATGCCCATCTTTCATAGGCACAAACCAAAATGACTGCAACTATTTCACATTCCTCTCCCCCATTCCTTTTCATTCTGCCGCCAGTTGCTCCCTTCCCGTCCAACCTATTCCCGCCCTCCCCGCTCGCCCTCCTCGTCATTCACTAGTGATGATCTCCCACCGCTGCCGATATCACCCAGAAAGTGTGGGTGTGGTGCTGGTCGTGGCAACAATGTGATAGGTCTCCAACGTATCTATAATTTCTGATGCTCCATGATCATATTATGCCAATTGCTACTTGTTTTCTCTCTTATTTATAGCATTTTTATACGTTTTCCGGGACTAACCTATGAACAATATGCCAAGTACCAGTTCCCTGTTTTCTGCTGTTTTTGGTTTTAGAAAAATTGTTCTCGAAACATTCTCGGAATTGGACCCCACAAAGCCCGAAGTGCCTATTTTCCCCGGAAGCATCCAAAACACCGAAGAAGAGTCGAAGACGGGCACCAGGGGGGCCACACCATACGGTGGTGCGGCCCCCCTTGGCCGCGCCAACTATGGGTGTGGGGCCCCTGGAGCTCCACCGCCTTTGCCCTTTCGCCTATTTAATCCCCCCGGATGGAAACCCCTAAACACTTTATCAAAAATCCCCGAAAAGTTCCACATGCACCATCACCATCACCCCTAGATAAGGGGGTTCTGAAGCTGTTTCCGGCACCCTGCCGGAGAGGAGATCATCACCGGAGGCTTCTACATCACCATGCCTGCCTCCAGAGTGATGAGTGAGTAGTTCATCCTTGGACTACAGGTTCGTAGCTGTAGCTAGATGGTTGTCTTCTCCTCATATGCCTCCATGTTTAGATCTCGTGAGCTGCCTATCATGATTGAGATTGATCTTATGTAATTCTATATGTTGTGTTTGTCGGGATCCAATGAATATTGAACTTATGCCAGGTTGATTATAGTCTTTATTTGCTTATGCTATTTGTGATCTTGCATGCTTCCGTTGCTAGTGGTTGCTCTGGCCAAGTAGTTGCTAGTGACTCCAAGAGGGAGTATTCATGCTCGATAGTGGGTTCATGCCTCCTCACCGCCTTGCTCGAGTGACAGAAACGTGAAGGGAGAGGATGTGCTGTTGCCATTAGGGAGAAAACAGCGACGAGAGTGCCCACGTGCATAATCATTGCTTACATTACACACTTTGTTTAATGCAGTTATCTGTTGCTTGCAACTTTATACCTAAGGGGGTTCGGATGATAACCTGAGGGTGGATTGTTAGTCATAGATGCAGATGGATTTCGGTCTATGTATATTGTTGTAATGCCCGCACTAATATCATAGTAATCATCATGTCATATATGTGCACTACGGTGCAACCTCTATTTGTCAATTGCCCATCTGTAATTTGTCCACCCAGCATGCTATCTTTTATGGAGAGACACCACTAGTGAACCTATGAACCCCGGTCCATTTTCCACACTGTTAAACAAACCACAACAATTTTCTGCTTTCCTTACTTACTGCAAGCATACATCATTTTCCACACTATACGTCTAATCTTTGTTTTTAGCAAGACCGGTGAGATTGACACCCCCACTGTACTGTTGGGACAAAGTACTTTGGTTGTGTTGTGTGCAGGTTCCACGTTGTTGCTGACACCGGTGAAGCGCCAGCAGCACCGTAAGTGGCATCAACCTTCCTGAGATCCTCTTCCTCCTACCGGATTGATAATCTTGGTTCTTAACTAAGTGGAATTTCCTACCGTTGTGCTCATCACACCCTCCTCTTGGGTATCCCAACACACAACATCAAGGAAATTTCTGGCGCCGTTGCCGGGGAGGAAGAAGTCTTATGGCAAGGGGATTCTCTCACTCTCAACCTCTTTATTTTGTCTATTGTCTTGTTTTTATTTTTGTCTTGTTTTGCTTCTCTTTATCAAAAGCACAAAAAAATTAGTTTACTTTATAGCTGTTATTTCTTTGCTTGCTTTTATTCTGCTAAAATGAGTTCCTATGAGAATACTAAGTTGTGTGACTTCACTAGGACAAACAACAATGATTTTATTTGTACACCTAATGCTCCATCTGCTCCTACTTCTTCTTTCTATGAGATTAAACCTGCTTTATTAAATCTTGTGATGACAGAGCAATTTTCTGGTATTAGTATTGATGATGCTGCTGCTCACCTTAATAATTTTGTTGAACTATGTGAGATGCAAAAATATAAAGATGTGGATGGAGATATTATTAAACTGAAATTATTTGCTTTCTCTTTGTGAGGAAGAGCTAAATAATGGTTGCTATCTTTGCCTAAAAATAATATTGATTCATGGACTAAGTGAAAGATGCTTTCATTGGAAAATATTATCCTCCTACTAAGATTATATCCCTGAGAAGTGACATAATAAATTTTAAACAATTTGATAATAAACATGTTGCTAAAGCGTGGGAAAGAATGAAAACTATGGTGAAGAATTGTCCCACTCATGGACTGACTACTAGGATGATTATACAAACTTTTTATGCATGACTGAATTTCTCCTCAAGGAACCTATTGGATTCAGATGCTCGAGGTACCTTTATGTCCATCACTTTGGGCAATTCAACAAAGCTTCTTGATGATATGATGATAAATTATTCAGAGTGGCACACTGAGAGAGCTCCACAAGGTAAGAAGGTAAATTCTGTTGAGGAAACCTCCTCTTTAAGTGAAAGGCTTGATGCTATTATGTCTACGCTTGTTAATGGTAAAGCTCAAGTTGATCCTAATAATGTTCCTTTAGCTTATTTGGTTGCTCAAGAAGAGCATGTTGATGTAAACTTTATTAAAAATATTAATTTTAACAACAATGCTTATAGAAATAATTTTGGTGGAAACAATTATAAGCCTTATCCTCCTAATAATGGTTATGGTAATTCTTATGACAACTCCTACAATAGTAATAAAATCCCTACCTATGATCTTGAAAACATGCTTAGATAATTTATTTGCACATAAACTGCTTTTGATAAATCTGTTGAGGAAAAGTTTGGTAAAATAGATGTTCTTGCCTCTAAAGTAGATAGCCTTGCCATTGATGTTGATTTTCTAAAACTAAAGGTTTTTCCACAAGATTTTAAACAAAGTAAAACTTTGAATTCCATCCAAGTTCGAATTGATGATAATGTTAGGTTGATGGCTGAATTACATGCTAGGTGGAAAAGAGAAGATGAATTGGCTAGAAAGAATAATATTGCTAGAGTTTGCACTATCACAACCACTAGTAAAACTGAAGCTCCAAGTGCTAGTAAACCTCCTAATATAAATGGTAAAGTAATTGGAGTTAATAAAGTCCCTACTCCTTTGGTGAAACGTGCTAAATTGCCTCAAACTGCTGAAATTGCTCCTGATAAAAGTGCTGAAATTTTTAGAAGTATGGGAGATAATGGTCCCATTACTTTTGATGATAATAATTTTGATTTTGATGATTGCAATATCTCTGAAGTTATTATTTTTCTACAAAAGCTTGCTAGAAGTCCCAATGCTAGTGCAATGAATATGGCCTTTACTAAACATATTACCAATGCTCTCATGAAAGTTAGGGAAGAAAAGGTAAAACTTGAAACATCTATCCATGGGAAATTAGATAATGGTTGGGAGCCTATCATTAAGATAAAAGTAAATGATTTTTTTGCAATGCTTTGTGTGATCTTGGTGCTAGTATCTCTGGTATGCCTCAAAAGCTTTATGATATGCTTGATCTACCACTGATGGAACACTGTTATTTGGATGTTCATCTTGCTGATAATGCTAAGAAGAAACCTCTTGGTAGAATTGATGATGTTCTTATTATGGTTAACAATAACCTTGTCCCTGTTGATTATTTTGTTATAAACATTGAATGCAATGCTTCTTGTCCTATTGTTTTGGGAAGACCTTTTCTTAGAACTGTTGGTGCTATTATTGGTATGAAAGAGGGGAGTATTAAATATCAATTCCCCCTCAAGAAAGGTTTGAAACACTTTCCTAGAAAGAAGATGAAGCTACCTTTTGACTCTATTATTAGAGAAATATATGATGTTGATGATTCTTCATTTGAAAATACTTGAGTTGCCTTTTTATGCCTAGCTGAAAGGCGTTAAAGAAAAACGCTATCGGGAGACAACCTGTTTTATTTCGCTGTTTTCAACCTGTTTTATTTCGTTTTCTTTGGTGTGCTTGCACCTGGGTGTTTTCTATTTCCTTAGCAACCCTTCTGTATCTTTTCTTTTGAGTTTTTTTTAGCGAAGTAAAGCCTCTAGTGGAAAGTTGAGGCTATATTTCGGGTTTCTGCGGAGGAAACAGATTTCTGTTGTCCACTGTTAATTCCGTACAAAATCACAGAAAATTCAAAATGACCTGAGTTTTTTGTGCATAATACTGAGTTGTATGCGCAAATTTTCTTAGTTGACCACTTTTTGATTTGAGCAACATAAGATTTTTGAAAAAATCGATCTTTACCTGCTGTTATGTTTTGACAGATTTCTTCCATTTATTGCATTTGCATCTTAATCTCTTTCTTTTGGTGTTCTTTTGAGAAAAAGAGTTTTAAAAGAAATTATGACAGTAGCTAATGTGTTTATGAGTGTTAGACTTGTGTTTAAACTGAACCATGTGAATTTATTATTTTGATTGCACTAACGTTGCTAATGAAGATTGTGAGAAGTTTGGTATGAAGAAAGTTTTCAAGGGTCAAGAGAAGAGGATGATATGATGTGATCAAGAAGAGTGAAAAGACTAAGATTAGGGATGCCCCGGTGGTACATCCCAGAAAATTCCAAGAAGACACAAGCATCTAAGCTTGGGGATTCCCAAGGCATCCCCTTCTTCATCAACAAATTATCAGGTCACTTCCAGTGAAACTATATTTTTATTCGGTCGCATCTCATGTGCTTTACTTGGAGCGTTTTTTTTTCAATTTGCTTTTGTTTTTGCTTTCAGTTTGTTTTTACTTTTTCAATTAGCTTGGTTGGACCCCAACATTCTTTTATTGGAGAGTGACACGCTCCGTTTTTTCATGAGAATACATTGTATTCTTAATCTCTGTTTATCTGTTGCATTTATTTGGCTCCTGTTTTGCATACATCTCTTATTAGAGCTGTTAGTTTTAGTAGTGTTATGTGAGTACTCTCATGTTTGCTTGCTGTATCATAAAGAGTATTTTTGTTAAAGCATGTTTTGTATGGTGCTTGTTGGGAGAAGAAAATTGTTGCTTGAAGTAGAATTTATAACAATACTAGTAGAAGCTTGTATAGACTGTGGCTAGAACTTTTTCGTCCCATGCTAAAAGTTATTTTAGTTTTAAAACCTTGTGGTTATTGAGTAGCATGATTAGGCTCAAATAGCTGAGAGTGTTTAATATGTCTTGAAAGATTCATGAGTTGTTCTTGTCATAGTAAAGCATCAATATATGGTATTCTCTTTCGAATGTTTTATTTGGTTGACTTGGCGCATGCTCACACCATGTTTATGACTACAAACCAGTCACGAATAGCCTCCATGACCACATAGTTTTTGAACTTGTGATACTGCTTATGTTTTAATTAATGATGCTTATGTCGCTATGCATGATTATGACTCTTATGCTCTCTCGATTTGTCGCTCCCAGTCTTTTGCTAACCTCCACCTGTACTGAGTATGAGCTCTACTCGTGCATCCAAACTCCCTTAAACCCAAGTTTTTCCATTGTGTACACCATACCTACCTACATGTGGTATTTAACTGCCACTCCAAGTAAATTGCTCATGTGTTACCTTTAAAACCTTCAAAATTACTTCTGCTTTATGTTCCTGTTTTTGCTCATGAGGACGTCAATAGAGAATCTTTATCTCACTTGTTGATTGGATTTCACACCCTGGACTAGTGGCTTCATCCGCTTATCCAAATGATAGAAGAGCTGGAAGCGGGGTGCCTAGCCCCAAATTAATGCAAACAAATTATCTTCACTATTTTTGCCCCTGATTTATCAGTCAAAGCATAATTGTGTGAACAAAAGAGAAACATGGATGACCTTCTACACCAGTTGCGTCCTTCACCATGGGAGCCGATCTTGTGAATCCAGTTGGCTTGTGACGTATTGTATTTTCTGTTTACCATTCGTTGATATTAGCATACATCTCCCAAAATATAGACACTACTCCACGGTATGTGATTGTTGGCAGGCACCCGAGGATTCGGTTAGCCATGTTTGTGAAAGATGGATGGGAGGAGTGTCAAACTTTTAATACCTCTGTTTAATAAAATAAAAACTCTAACACATGAGTGATCCCTGCTTCCCTCTGCAAAGGGCCTTTGTTTTACTTTTATTTTGAGTCTCCATCTTCTAACTTTATGCACAGTTGAGAGCGCATTTTTGCCATTCTGAGTTCTATGTGCATTTGTCCCATAAACATCAATAATTACTTCATCATGTGATATTATTTGTTCTAGTCTTCCTCATGAACTTTGAAGGTGTCCTGGCATTTAAGTTTTTCCCCACTCTTAAGGACTAGCACTTTGCTATGCTTTCTCTATACCTGGAACAAACGTCTACATTTCTTTGCATTATTATTCATGATCCTTTATTTGAGTTACTCTTCGTGATGCAAAGTAATTGCTATGCTTTATTATTAAAGTTCTATTTATCATGTTTGTGTTTGAAGTTCTATGATCTCAGCGTGCATATGCTTTTACATTAGATTGATCAAGTTTATGTTAGTAGCATGTCACCTCAAAAATTATTGTTCTATCGTTTACCTACTCGAGGACGAGTAGGAGCTAAGCTTGGGGATGCTTGATACGTCTCCAACATATCTATAATTTCTGATGCTCCATGATCATATTATGCCAATTGCTACTTGTTTCCCCCCTTATTTATAACATTTCTATACGTTTTTCGTGACTAACCTATTAACAAGATGCCAAGTGCCAGTTCCATGTTTTCTGCTATTTTTGGTTTCAGAAAAGTTGTTCTGGAAACATTATCGGAATTGCACCCCACAAACCCCGAAGTGCCTATTTTACCCGGAAGCATCCAGAACACCGAAGAAGAGTCGAAGAAGGGCACCGGGGGGCCACACCATAGGGTGGCCCGGTCCCCCTTGGCCGTGCCAACTATGGTTGTGGGCCCCCTGAAGCTCCACCGCCTTTTCCCTTTCGTGTATTTAATCCCCCCGGATGGAAAACCCTAAACACCTGATCAAAAATCTCCGAAAAGTTCAGCACCTGCCGTCACCATCAACCCTAGATCAGGGGGTTCTGAAGTTGTTTCCGGCACCCTGCCGGAGAGGAGATCATCACCGGAGGCTTCTACATCACCATGCCTGCCTCCGATATGCGTGAGTAGTTCATCCTTGGACTACGGGTTCGTAGCTATAGCTAGAAGGTTGTCTTCTCCTCACATGCCTCCATGTTTAGATCTCGTGAGCTGCCTAGATTGATCTTATGTAATTCTATATGCTGTGTTTGCTGGGATCCGATGAATATTGAACTTATGCCAAGTTGATTATAGTCTTTATTTTCTTATGCTATTTGTGATCTTGCATGCTTTCCGTTGCTAGTGGTTGCTCTGGCCAAGTAGTTGCTAGTGACTCTACGAGGGAGTATTTATGCTCGATAGTGGGTTAATGCCTCCCCACCGCCTTGCTCGAGTGACAGAAATGTGAAGGGGGAGGATGTGTTGTTGCCATTGGGGTGAAAAAAGTGGTGAGAGTGCCCACGTGCATAATCATTGCTTACATTACACACTTTGTTTAATGCAGTTATCTGTTGCTTGCAACTTAATACCTAAGGGGGTTCGGATGATAACCCAGGGTGGATTATTAGTCATAAATGCAGATTGATCTCGGTCTATGTATATTGTTGCAATGCCCGCACTAAATATCATAGTAATCATCATGTCATATATGTGCAGTACTTTGCAACCTCTATTTGTCAATTGCACAGCTGTAATTTGTTCACCCAGCATGCTATCTTTTATGGAGAGACACCACTAGTGAACCTATAAACCCCGGTCCATTTTCCACACTGTTAAACAAACCACAACAATTTCCTGCTTTCTTTACTTACTGCAAGCATACATCATTTTCCACACTATACGTCTAATCTTTGTTTTTAGCAAGACCGGTGAGATTGACAACCTCACTGTACTGTTGGGACAAAGTATTTTGGTTGTGTTGTGTGCAGGTTCCACGTTGTTGCTGACACCGGTGAAGCGCCAGCACCGCCGTCAGTGGCATCAACCTAGATGCTCTTCCTCCTACTGGATTGATAACCTTGGTTCTTAACTAAGGGGAATTTCCTACCGATGTGCTCATCACACCCTCCTCTTGAGGTATCCCAACACACAAAATCACAATGCTCCTCACAGATCGAGTGCCCTACCACTATAACTGATGTGTAGTGGGCGATAGAGCTTGCTCAACGTTCAACAATGACAGCCGATGGAAAATTTCGCTGCGTCAAACAAGGCATGAGAGAGGTGAACCTCGTTGCAATGCCGTTTCGATTGAGTTAGCGGATGCGGTGGTGCAAGCGAGTGGAGCACCAACGCGCTGTGGTGTGGGTCACTATCGAACCCATCCTTCTTCGGCCAAGGTGCTGACACTCCATGTTCAATAACACGAATATCCAAGGGTTCGGTGAGTGCGACAATCCCTTTGACTTGCTGACTAGGGGAGGGGGAGGGGAGTCTAGGTGTCCTCGGCATCGACCTCAACCACTTGTACTCTATGTCACCGACATCACGGACAGTGGCATAGCTAGGAAATAGAGGACCAAGGTGCCCAGGGTTGCAAAAAAGGAGAAAAACTAGCTTTTGGGGTGCACATGTGGTGAAAAATAGTGTTTTACAAATAAATAAAAATCCACCCTCTGTCTTGTGCATCCCCCTAGCTATGAGTGAATCCGCCACTGCCTGCGGAGGGCTAAACACTAGACGTCGACCAAACTGGCGGGAGCGACAACAACCTTTTTTGGCAGTCAGAGCGATAGTATTGATGTAAGCGGCTACATGTTCGACGGAATGCCGCCAACCAGATAATGGTATGATCGACGCCCTCATACATGTCCGTTTGTGTTTGTGAGTAGCATGATCATTGATTTGCGCTCAACGGTGTGTGAATAGATTGAATGTTCAAAGATCTTGTCCAGAATGATCTGGGATCTTACCGGAGCCATTCTGCTATCACCGAGGGGACCGACGCTATGGAAGAAGAAGTAGACGATGAGTACTAGGAGGCTGATGAGGAAGAGGTCGAGGTGCAAGATCTTGAGACGAGGGCGAGGAAGACCATCAAGACGAGAAAGAAATGCAGTAAAGAAAAGAGGTGGAAGACCCTCGAGGACGACTGCTTGTGCAACACATGAAAGCTAGCGAGCAACAACGCCATTGTCGGTGCCAACCAAACCTATGGGCGGTATTGGAAAAGGGTCGCCAACCAATTAAACGAGACAAAACAATTTGGTGACTACGCCAAGCAACGATGGAACGCAAACGGCAATGCTATGTCACACAAGTGAACACCCATACAAGCCAAGTGCAACACTTTCCAAGGCGCGCTCGAGCAAATCCGTTCAAGGAAAGAGAGCGGCGAGATGATGACGGGCGAGTTGAAGAACACACTCTGGCTGTTTCGAAGCAACAACAACAACAAATTCAGGTTCATACATTGCTTCACAAGGATTCAAAGTTGCAAGAAGTAGGATCTCACAAGGCTCATTCCCAGCGGCAGTGACGCCGGTGATCAAGGACCGGATCACCATGTCGCCACCTTAGAGGGATGCCCAATTGGAAACAAGAAGGCAAAGACTTAGAAGCACGGGGGTATCCTCAACGACGGCCATGCAAGAATCGATTCAGAAGTGCCTCACCGAGGTCACATCCATCTCAAAGCCATACATGAACAGTTTCAAAGAAATTTGATCGCCGTTGATGGACAAGCAACCCGACAAGCTCACTCTCAAGAAAGAGCAAGAAAGAGAGAGTTAAAGCCGCCAAGATAGCCTCATAGACGACTATGATCGCCGCTGACATAGCAAGAATCACACTATCTCGGAGGCGGCGATCATGGTGGTCAAGAAGATGAATGAGGACATAAAGATCTTGAGCACCGACCTCTCTACCATGACTCCGGAGGTGAGGGCTTGACATATTATCTACCAGCTACACATCTTGCGTGAAGCGGGTGTTGTGCCGCTGGAGCCAACACGGGCGGGCGGCGCAACATGAGCCACCCGAGGCACCGGAGATCGCACCCCACGAGGCGGTGGAGGAGGCATCGTCGACCATTTGATATATATATGATGGTCGGATTTGGTGGCGCTTTCGGACCGAAACTTGAATTGGACCGATTGTTGTTGGAGCTTCTATTGGGTAGTGATGTTCTTAGTTCATGCATGAAGATATAATTTCTTTCTTCATGAATTATATTACTTCAAAATTACCAATACACCTATTTCTATTTGGTTTGCATGGGAAAGCTTGAAGTGGAGCGGTCAAGACGGGCGGGTCTCGCTCTCGCCACGCTCTCCGCTACCACCTCCAGTGCACGGGACTAGCGCCACCCAGGGCCGACCCTACATCATGGATCCTCTGTGCTGCCGCTCCCACTCACGTGCTCTCCATACCGGAGCAAGCTGCTAGTACCGGCCGCAGAAGATCCTGGGGCATCTGCAGCAACGGCGCAGTAGCTTTGACTGTTTGGATTTGCAGGAGGAACAGTATCAATAACTGAGCATAAAAGGCATTTTTGTGGCAGAGTGCATCATTTCTTTTCTTTTCTTTTCTTTCCTTGGGCTGACTGAATGACTGACAGCCCATCCTTTATTCTCTCACTGCTATAATCCTGTGATCAATACTAATTGAAAACTGAAAATTCTTGCAGAAGACGAAACCAATGAGCTGGGGGGAACTTGAAACAGCAAGCTAGCTGTGTGGTTTGAACGCATTGTTTCTTTCAAAACATCACCATACTGAAAAGAATAGAAACTTGGAGAGAAAAAATAAAATAAAATATCCACACCACACGGGTTCCTAAAAAGCGCTGTCAAGAAATATACTACTGCCTCCATCGACCCCAAAGAATCCTTTCTTTTATCAGGGGTGTGATTCCTAAAGAATCTTTGTGCGACACTAGGGCCTTGCCATGTTTAAAGCTGTCTCTGCTTATCCACTGACCAAACCTCTCTGTTTTGCACAGCTTGGACATATATTTGGACTTCAATTTAGAGATCACTAGTAATTTGTAAACAATTTGTCCCTCTGGTTGACAATACATAATTTGTAAACATGCAATAAAGTGACAATCATTTATATATTCAAGAAACAATATGGAGTAGAAAGGGTACATCAGGAAATGAAATGTCACATTCAGTTCAATCGTAAAATATTCCAAGACAAATATGAGGAGAGTGACATCTCTAAACAAGAGAGAGAGAGAGCGCGTGTCTGTAATCTGTGGAGAGAGAAAGGTGGGGGAAGAGAGAGAGAGAGAGGAGGCACTCCAAGCTCGGCCATTGAAGAGCGCAGTATTAAAACGAGCCCAGGCGGCGTGCTCACCTCTTCCAACACCAACCACTCTCCCCAAGAACCGGAAAGCAGACGAGCGAGCGCACGCCATGGCCAGCGGCGCCCCCCGCGGGTCATGACGCGCCACCGTCCCTGCTGGCCTTCTCTTCCTCCTCCTCACCACCCTTCCCTCTCTCCTCAACACCTTCGGGCCGGGATGGCGAGGCTCTCGCCGGGCGCGCTGGCGGCGGCGCCGCAGGTGGACACGGGCAAGTACGTGCGCTACACGCCCGAGCAGGTGGAGGCGCTGGAGCGCGTCTACAACGAGTGCCCCAAGCCCACCTCCCTCCGCCGCCAGCAGATCATCAGGGACTGCCCCATACTCTCCAACATCGAGCCCAAGCAGATCAAGGTCTGGTTCCAGAACCGCAGGTCCGTCCCGCTCTCTCCCACTCTCTTCCCCTCTCTCCCTCCGATCCGGTGTCTGGTCTCGTTCTTGCTGTGAATGCAGGGGGAAAGCGGCCGTCTTTCACGCTGATTTCTTAAAGAGTGCTACATTCATGTGCTGTTTTTTTTTTGGGGTAGTGTTTACAGAGTTCATTGGGTGAAATGTTCTGTTCTTGTAGAGCTCTGCAAATGTAGAGTAGTTCATTGGTGTATGGCCATTTCTCGGGGTTAATTTTTCGTTGGGAAACTCACAAATGAGGCACGGCCTCTTCCTGCTTTGCTTCAATCTGCTCTCGATTAAAGCTTCACTTCATTCAAGTGTTGTAGTACCAAGATTTTCACAAAGGTTCCACACTGATTTGGGGCTCTGTACCTGCACCTGCAGTGCCTCTTTTTTTTTTTGCCACCTGTGGATTTTGTACTTGCGCAAGAACTTCACACAAGTCTTTCATTGGATTTTGTGGCCAAGCACCCTGATATGGGAAGATTTGGGCTAAAGTGACACTCCTACATCTGGTCTGCTGTTTTTATGCCTTGAAAATGATTTTTTTCTCTAACAAAAGAATATTCCCTTGCGCATTTCTTGTTTCCTGTGCATGCTTGCCATTTTTACACCAAGGCCCGTCTTTTCACCACTGTCTTGTGCTGCTGTTCTTGTTTACTGCGCTACTGTATTTTAGTTTCCTTTCCAAGGTTACTTTATTTGCTTTCCTTTTTTTCAATTTTCAGTGGGTTCATACGAGTAGTGCAGCATTTTTCTTCTGTTGTTAGTAGCTCTGTGCAAGAACAGGAAGAAGAACACCGCTTCTTCGTAGCGTGCTATCTAATAAGTAAATGTACTGTTACCCTTGAAGGGGAAATAATATGATCCAAGAATCTTTTACACACTGCAATGTGTTGAAATCTAGATGCACTTTCACAGATTCAGGCACACACATCACTTTCAGTTAGGCAATGATTCACATGTATCTGTTCCATTTGGCATAGCATTGGCCATTTGTCTCTTTTGCAAACGGCTTTTCTGCCTTGTTCCTGTTTTTGATTTGATTTGATGAGGCCCCGCCTTTATGCCATTACATGTACAAATATTGCTGGATCTGCCTTTGCCTAATAAGGAGAAATAATATAGTTGCGTCAGCTAGAGGCCACCACTATCCTTTCAGTTGTTTAGTGTCTAAGTGCGCTTGCCACTGACTGAAATGTGCCTTTTCTTGTGATTGGCAGGTGCCGGGAGAAGCAGCGCAAGGAGTCCTCCCGCATGCAGACGGTGAACCGGAAGCTCACTGCCATGAACAAGCTGCTGATGGAGGAGAATGACCGGCTGCAGAAGCAGTTGTCTCGTCTCATCTACGAGAAGGAGGCTTCGGCCAAGAGTCTCAAGACTCATATCCACAATGTGAGCTCCCTCCCCTGCTGCTTATAGACGCCATATGTGGGCTCTGTACCTGAAATGGGTTCATGTTGTGCCATCCTGTTTCACTTGTGGTAACATTTGCTCGCAATGTTCTGCAGGCTTCGGCGGCCACCACGGACACGAGCTGCGACTCCGTGGTGACAAGTGGTCAACACCATCAGCAGCAAAACCCTGTTGTGCCGCGTCCCCAAAGGGATGCGAACAACCCAGCTGGGTAAATTGCAATGCCTGGTCTCCTTTCTTTGGTAAATTAGTTTGATCTATTTATGTAAGTTTGCTGAGATGCTTCTTTCTGTGCAGTCTTCTCGCTATCGCTGAGGAGACCTTGGCAGAGTTCCTGTCCAAGGCGACAGGGACTGCTGTCGAATGGGTGCAAATGGTTGGGATGAAGGTAATGCAGTTGTTGTATGAGATAGTAGTACTGCACAATGTGTCCATTCTTTCTAGCTTGCTGGTTCTAACCACCCTGAATTTGAACTTTGATTACAGCCTGGTCCGGATTCCATTGGAATCATCGCTGTTTCGCACAATTGTATTGGCGTAGCAGCCCGAGCTTGCGGTCTTGTGAGCCTTGAGCCCACAAAGGTATGATGTTGCTCATTGGTGTTGCTCTATGTTTACCTTCTGCAGTCACTGTGACAACGTCTAACAATCATCGTTTCAGGTTGCGGAGATCCTCAAGGATCGTCCTTCTTGGTATCGCGACTGTCGTTGCGTTGAGATCCTCCATGTTTTCCCTACGGGTAATGGTGGAACTATCGAGCTAATCTACATGCAGGTTTGTACTTGCACACCAATCATGTGTTTGTTTCTGTACTTGTTGATCTATCGGTGTTAATGATGGCCGTTGTCATTTTAATTCCTCAGACATACGCACCGACGACTTTGGCGTCGCCACGTGACTTCTGGACACTCCGCTACACCAGCGGCCTTGAAGATGGCAGCCTTGTGGTATTAATTTGATCTTTAATTAGCTGCTCTAATTCTACTAGAAAGCATATAGGCCTCCTGTCACTGTTGTTTGGTTTTGTCATGTTATGGTTGGGCTCAATCTGTTTGGACGAACAGTATTATCGTGACTTCCCACTATAGTGTAATGATTCTGTAATAAATTGTGGCTGGCAGCCTTGTGGTATTAATTTGATCTTAAGTTACCAGCTGTAATTCTACCAAAAAGCATATAGGCCTGCTGTCACTGTTTGTTTCGTCTTTGTCATGTTCTGATTGGGCTCAATCTGTTTGGACGAACAGTATTAGTGTAACTTAGTACTCTAGTGTAATCATTCCGTATCAGCTGTCATTTCTTCACAATTGCAGCAAGTACCACACGGTGTTGCTTATATTGCTATGCTGTTCTTGCTCTGCAGATCTGTGAGAGGTCATTGACTCAGTCCACGGGTGGTCCATCTGGGCCTACCACTCCAAATTTTATCAGAGCTGAGGTGCTCCCTAGTGGTTATCTGATTCGACCATGCGAGGGAGGTGGCTCCATGATCCACATTGTGGACCATGTTGATCTTGATGTAAGTACCTACAAAGTATTTCATATCATTGAAGTGTCACACTTGCATACTTTTGCGAGACATGCATCTTATAAGTTGTTTCCAATTTATAGGCCTGGAGTGTGCCTGAGGTCCTACGACCCCTCTATGAGTCTCCAAAAATCCTTGCGCAGAAGACAACAATTGCAGTATGTCTGCAGTTCCATTAGATTGTTGCTAATAATTCATTGGCCATCTGTAGTGACACTGAATCCATAATTTGACTGATGTATCATTGACATGTGGTTGTTCCTTCTGTACAGGCACTGCGACATATCAGGCAAATCGCACATGAATCTAGTGGAGAAATCCCTTATGGAGCTGGCCGACAGCCTGCAGTTCTCAGAACTTTCAGTCAGAGACTCAGCAGGTCTGTAATGTTAGAAACTCAGAATAACACCGATCTTTCAGTTGTTCGGCCATCTTACTGTAATGATACATGCATGTGTGTACCAAATATCTGAACTGGAGGCCCTACTTTGCAGAGGTTTCAATGATGCCGTGAGTGGATTTCCGGATGATGGTTGGTCACTGTTGGGAAGTGATGGCGCTGAGGATATTACCATCACTGTAAACTCGGCCCCAAACAAACTTGTTGGATCTCATGTCAGCGCTTCCCCGCTCTTTTCTGCTATCGGGGGTGGCATCTTGTGTGCAAAGGCATCAATGCTACTGCAGGTACTTAATTCTTGTTTAGTTTGTTGTTCCTTTAGTAAGTGTTCATTCCACATTACCAAAATTATTTCCCCCATCGTAAAAATGTTAATCAAGTGTACTTTTGGATAATGTAGGATGTCCCACCTGCTTTACTTGTGCGATTTCTGAGGGAGCATCGCTCGGAATGGGCTGATCCTGGCATTGATGCTTATTCTGCTGCTTCTTTGAGGGCCAGCCCGTATGCAGTTCCTGGTCTGAGGGCTGGTGGGTTCATGGGCAATCAGGTTACACTGCCCCTTGCCCACACCTTAGAGCATGAAGAGGTAATGACTTAATTCGTTCCTTTCAGTTCTCTAGTTACGATGAATCCCCAATGTTAGTGTATCAAGGCTAATATTTTTGTCATTTGTAGTTCCTTGAGGTCCTTAGGCTGGAAGGACATGGTTTTAGCCATGACGAGGTGCTTCTTGCGCGAGATATGTTCCTTTTGCAGGTATTGTGTTTTTCCAGTTTTGTTGCTTTAAGTTTCCCTGTTTGTTGTGTCCTGATGGTGACACATCATTTTGGGACTGCAGCTTTGCAGCGGGGTTGATGAGAATGCTTCAGGCGCCTGCGCACAGCTTGTCTTTGCACCTATTGACGAATCTTTTGCTGATGACGCGCCGCTGCTGCCCTCAGGCTTCCGTGTGATACCACTGGACTCAAAGACGGTTAGTACATTTGATCAATGCAGCTACGTTTGCTAAGTTTGTCTTGTTTTTATTGCCATTAACTCTCGGAATATACATTTTATTACAGGATGTGCCATCTGCCACACGCACGCTTGACCTTGCGTCTTCCCTTGAGGTTGGATCCGGTGGAGCTTTGCGTGGTTCAAGTGACGCCTCGAGCACAAGATCAGTTCTGACCATTGCCTTCCAGTTCTCATTCGAGAACCACCTTCGTGAGAATGTGGCGGCGATGGCACGGCAGTACGTGAGAGCCGTGATGGCATCCGTGCAGAGGGTGGCCATGGCGATAGCTCCTTCCCGCCTCGGCTCGCAGATTGAAATGAAGCACCCTCCGGGTTCTCCTGAGGCACTCACGCTTGCAAGCTGGATTGGCAGGAGCTACAGGTACATTGCCTATTCGAAAATCATGCATGATGTGTTGTGGACTTGTGGTGTAGCCCAGTGTTTCGTAAGCTTATAACTCTGTCGAACCTTCTAGGGCTTACACTGGACAGGATATCCGCTGGTCAGACACCGAGGAAGCCGATTCTCCCCTGAAGCTGCTGTGGAACCACAGCGACGCGATACTCTGCTGTTCACTGAAGGTCAGTCCGTCCAGTCAGTGTGCTACTGATTTTGCTCTGTTGTTTCATCGAGCTATGTGTGCTGCTGTTAAAGAAAGAAAAGCTGTGTCCCGAAACCACCACCTAACGAGGGTGACTTTTGCCATTGACCCAGCCCGCTCCGATGTTCACCTTTGGGAACAACGCTGCCCTGGACATGCTGGAGACGACGCTGGTGAACCTGCAGGACATCTCGCTGGAGGCGATCCTGGACGAGGAGGGGCGCAAGGCGCTGTGCGCGGAGTTCTCCAAGGTCATGCAGCAGGTAACTATAGATGCCACGGCTTCCCCAGTTCATTTCATATATTATTGTACACAAGGGCGGTCGACTGAACTAGTGAGCTAATGGGATGATTTTTTGCCTGTGTGGTTCCAGGGTTTCGCGTACCTGCCGGGTGGTGTGTGCAGGTCGAGCATGGGGCGGCACGCGTCGTACGAGCAGGCTGTGGCGTGGAAGGTGGTGGGCGACGACGTGTCGGGCGCCCCGCACTGCCTCGCCTTCATGTTCGTCAACTGGACCTTCCTCTGATCGCAGCCCAGCAGGCATCTGATCAGATCTTCTCTACGGCTTGTGTTTGCATCCTATCAGTCATTTGTATTAAGCTTGCACCTTTGCTTATCATGCCCAAGAAAACCTTGCCTGTAATTCTGTTGTATGTCCTGTGCTGGAAAACCCGTTAGTTGACATTTGCGTGTAGCGTGTGATGTACTGAAGATCAGTCAGAACCTTTTATGTGTATCCATCTCTCTTTCTATGTACCTTGTGGATCATGTAATTTGCGAACCATCGTCTGTGCTACCTGTGATGTGCGGCCGTCTTTTGAAAATTCTTGAAGTTTCTGTTTTGAAACGGAATTCATTCGTTTTATGAGGAGACCCTGCCCGATCGTAACATACACTATGGATTTTGCAGAAGGTTGAGCTCGAACACCGGACAATTTTGGAAGTAGGAATTTTTTTTTTTTTTTGAAATAACACTCAATTAGACTCACGACGGGTACATAGAGTTGCCCAAGCAAGCACGCAGGAATGCTGGGATGAAATTGACCCAAAGGCATCTACGCCTATTACAATTCGCTTGCTTAGCGCACAAATGTGCAGCCTCATTGCTCTCCCTAGAAACAAATGAAATATGACAAGAAAGCCTATTACAATTCGCTTGCTTAGCGCACAAATGTGCAGCCTCATTGCTCTCCCTAGAAACAAATGAAATATGACAAGAAACAAAGCTAAAAGCTAGGTTGGAAATTTCCCTGCAGATCGCCCCGATATCAGCTCTCTCAAAATCATCGGAGTTGCATAAATTGACCACCTCGAGGGCATCACTCTCGATCTCTACCATTGTGTAGCCCAGGTCTGCTGCAAACCGGAGACCATCCCTTATAGCACATGCCTCCATCGCTCGGGCACTTGCTGCAAACTCGTACCAAAGGGCCTGGGCACGAACAAGGGCACCATCAGCTTTGCGGATAATGGTCCCTGTCGATCCCGACCTAGTCGATGAAGCATAACCAGCATCCACGTTCACCTTTATAAAACCCTCTCGCGGAGGTCTCCACTCCTGCCTTGATCTAGTAGCCTTGGCCTTAGGAGGGGAATAAAGGTCCATCGCCACATCAACTGTCCACTTGACCGAAGCTTTTGGGTCAGTAACTTGCTTCCCGTGGCGTCTGTCATTTCTTGCAGACCAAACGCTCCAGCAACCACATGTGATGATAGCTGCGTCACGCGATGAAACAAGGCCACCTTCAATAATGTCTATCGCCCACGAATTAGGATGAAGACGGGGGATTTTCACATCAGTAATTCCCCTTAGCTCATGCCAAAACCTCTTCGCCCAGGAACATTCGAACAGAGAGTGAAAAATAGACTCAGCTACTCCACAATCTTCACAGTTATCAATGACTTCAACATGCTTATCTTTGAGCACTTTACGAGACGGAATAAAGCCATGAATAACACGCCACCAAAAATTGCGGACCTTAGGTGGAGTCTGCATCTTCCGTAGTTTCTTCCAAAGGGGTTTGAAATTCCCAGACGAGTCAGAAGGCGCATCAGGTGGTCTCCTATGCTTGCACATGAGATGATACGCAGACTTGACCGTGAAGTTACCTCGCTTATCAGCCTTCCAAGCCCAGAAATCGTCGTCATCACACCTCGTTATGCGCTGGATGGCACGGACGTCAGGCGGAATAAAATGGCTCGTCAGCTTGTCCACATCCCAGTCTCCATCCGCATCAAGTAATTCCTCTACCCTTGTAGCCGTTGCTGTGGGTAGCCGAACCAGTGGCCGAGAGCCCGTATTCTCCTCCAACCACGGATCCTCCCAAATGCGGATAGAATTACCAAAGCCAACCCTCTTGATGAGACCGAGTTGAAGAGCATTGCGGCCATGTAAAATTGATCTCCACGTGTGAGAAGCGTTCCTCTTATTACCAGCCTCCATAAACTCGCAATTGTTGAAGTATCTGCCCTTAAGAACCCGAGCACAAAGCGACTCCGGTCTAGTCATTAGCCTCCAACCTTGTTTAGCAAGCATGGCTTGGTTAAACACCTCGAAATCCCGAAACCCCATACCTCCTTCACCTTTAGGGATGGCAACACGATCCCATTTTCTCCAATGTATTCTCCTCTTCTTATCATCCCCTCCCCACCAGAACCGTGCGATCACCGCCGTTAGTTTCTTGCAAAAGTTCTTCGACAAGCGAAAACAGCTCATAGAATAAGTAGGGATTGCTTGGCAAATTGACTTAATAAAAATCTCTCTTCCTGCGCTGCTAAGAATTCTCGGAATACCAGCCACCAGTTTTTTCACTTTGGCAATAATGTGCTCGAATTGCGAGTCAGATGATCTACCCACAGCCGTAGGTAAGCCCAAGTACTTCTCCCCCAATGCCTCCACATCAATATTCATACCTTGATGTACCACCGATTTCACCGGAGTGGTGGTATTTTTACTGAAGAAAATTGCAGACTTAGAGTAATTGACCATCTGCCCCGATCCTCTTTTATATAATTCAAGAATAGAGCGTAATCTAGCCGCCCCCGCTGGAGACGCCTGGGAGAAGATCAAGCAATCATCTGCAAATAAAAGGTGAGAAATCCAAGGAGCATGAATTCCCACACGGATACCTTGAGATAAATAAGCAGGGCCAATGTTCTTGATCATGCTGCTAAAACCCTCTCCACATAGGAGAAATAAATACGGGGAGATTGGGTCTCCTTGTCGAATGCCACGTGATGGTCTAAAAACTTCCGAGAATACCCCATTAACTCTCACAGAGAAGGAAACCGTCTCAACACACTTCATGATCAGATCAACCCATTCTTGACAAAAGCCCAATTTCTCCATTACACCTCTCAAATAACTCCATTCAACCCTGTCGTACGCCTTAGCCATATCCAACTTGATAGCACATGCCGCAGTCTTTCCCTTCTTCCTCTTTAAATAGTGGATGCACTCATATGCAGTTAAGACATTATCGGTAATTAGCCGCCCCGGAACAAATGCGCTTTGTTCTTCAGATATTATCTCATCCAACACCGGCCGCAATCGCAATGCTAAAACTTTCGATGCAATCTTATACAGCACATTACACAATGCAATAGGTCTATATTGTGTAAGGTCTTGAGGTGACTTAACCTTCGGAATCAGCACCAACACTGTCGAATTAACCATCTCAGGCATTGATCCGCCTTCCAAGAACTCCCGGATTGCTTTACAGACCATAGGCTTGAACAGATCCCAATGGCGAACGAAAAAACCCGCATTAAAACCGTCTGGTCCGGGTGATTTATTGGGGTGCATCATGAAGAGTGCATTTTCTATCTCCGTGTCCGAATAAGGAGCCACCAATTGCTCATTCATTGCGTCTGTCACTCTCGGATTGATCCAATCCGTGACCAGCTCGGGTCGAGTATCCTCTTGTGCCGTAAAGAGATCCCTGTAAAAACCAATGGCCATTGCTTCCATCTCCACTTGTGAAGTGACCACCGAACCATCCTCCTTCCGCAAGGATTTAATTTTGTTCGTGCGCCCCCGCTGCTTCGCTTTGGAGTGGAAATACGCCGTGTTTCTGTCCCCCTCCTTCAGCCACAAAACTCTAGAACGTTGTTGTGCTTCGATTTCTTCACGGGTTTGAAGTTCAGAGATCCGCCTCATAAGCTGGCATTCGGTCCTAGACGGTCCCGAGCCAATGGAGCTTGCTAGAATATCGTCTAGCCGTTTCCTGAGAGCAATCAACTGCTTGCGGACAGAACCAAAATCGTCCCTACTCCATCTCCTTAAGCCCTGCCTGACATAACCAAGGGCATTAGCAATACCATCCAAGGAACCCGCACTGGTATCAAGCAAAGATTCCACCGTTTGCGGGTACCATTCATGTCTCATCCACGAATTCTCAAACCGAAACGGCTTCTGTCCTCCCTCTTCCAAACACCAATCAGACTTCCTAATACTGATTAAAAGGGCACAGTGATCACTTTGCGTCGTTTGAACATGAGTGACCATAGAGTTATCGAACACTTCCATGAATCTAAGGTCAGCCAATCCTCTATCCAGCCTAACCTTAATATTGTTAGCTCCGTGTTGTCTGTTGTCCCAAGTATAAGGAAGACCCGAGAATCCCAAGTCCTCAAAACCACATTGATCAATCACATCCCGAAAACCCTCCATCTTCCATTCTTCTCGGTTATTACCTCCAAACTGCTCGCCTGCTGAAGTGATTTCATTGAAGTCTCCCGCACAAAGCCACGGAGTATCGTATTCCCTTCTCAAAAAGGACAGTAACTCCCAGCTTCGTTTTCTTCTAGCTCTTTTAGGATCCCCGTAGAATCCTGTGAATCGCCACTCTACCCCTCCCATCTCATTATTAATCACAAAAACATCAATATGTGATTTACTATAAGATTTTAGGGACACCACCGACTCCGAATTCCAGAAAAGGGCTAGTCCTCCGCTCAGCCCGTCACAACTCACCCCCAAAGCATTTGAGAAACCCAATCTTCCTCTTAGATTTTGCGCCCTCGTAGCACTTAGTTTGGTCTCCGAGAGAAAGACCAAACTCGGACGATGCAGCTTAACTAAGTTGCATATCTCATGAATTGTCTCGGGCCGTCCGCACCCGCGACAATTCAGACTTAATAGACTCATTGGACCCGGCGGCACCCTCGAGGGATGCCGCCGATCCAGTGGAATTTGCAGAGTACGAGGATCCATCTCCTCCTTTCAGTCGCTTCTTCTCTTTAACTTCCTGATTCTTGCTACCATTATCCTGTTGAGAACTGTCCACTTCCGTTTGTCCTTTTTCAGTTAGCATGAGCACCTCATTAGCTTTCTTGTTTTCTTGCTCAAAGGCCAAACGTTTCCTAGCATTCTTCTCCATATCGATCATATGTTGATCTGTGGGTTTGATTGGGCTGGTTGCCGTATCCTGCAACTCATCCGCTACAACCAATGGCTTCTCGGGGTGAGCTCTCCAATCAAAGGGTTGCCCCCTCCCGTGCAGCCCACCTCTTCCTCCTAAGTTTCTGCCACCTCCACCTCTCAGTCCACCACGGTAACCACTCCCTCCTCGGGATCGCCAGCCATCTGCGTGAATCCACTCCCCACATTTCAATTCTTTCTCCTCAAAAACTCCGAGCCCACACTCCATATGCGTGTGTCCAACTTTTCCACAAGCAAAGCAAAGCATGCCTAATTTTTCATACTTCACCTCAAATATTGATCTCTTCCCTCCAAGTGATACCGAGACAAAACGTGTTAAAGCCTTACGCACATCTTGCTTGATCCTAACTCGGACGTAATCTCCTCTGAAAACTCCAGGAGGCACCATCTGAATTTCAATAACCTCCCCAGCCTGCCTACTAACGAGTTGCTTCACTATGGAGTGCTGTCTGAAACCCTCTGGTATTTTATGAATCTGGATCCAAATAGGCATGAGATGGAGTTCTTCCTCATCAGGATCGGATAGGCCATCATACGGTGCTATCACCACTGCCCACTCTCGGAACAGCCACGACCCTCGATCAATGATCTTCTCCCAATCCCCTAGACAATAGCACTGGATTACAAATCGTTTCACTCCAACTGGCCGAATCGAGATCTCCTTCGCCGGATTCCATGCCGCACGCATCTGGAGGAAGAAAGCCTCGTGGCTGAAGTTTTTATCGCAGTGAACCCTAGCGATTGCTAACCATCGTGTGCTTTCAACCAAGTTGATGTCTGTATCTTCTATCACCAAGTCATCGAAGTCCTCTTCCCCAATCTCCAGACGATCGAACAAAGAGTGGATCGTACCTCCTTGGGTTCCGGACCCTTCCCCCACATCACCCAGCACGGGATCTTCCATGTTCTGTTTCAGTTTCGAGTCTCTCGAAGCAGATTCCGATGGATCAGCCGAACACGAACTCGACATGTTCTCACACACAATTTCCTCAAGCAGCGATCCTCCAAGATCAGGGAGCACTTCCCCGAGGAATTTGAAGGGGCACCCGCACGGGGTAGATCGAATCCTCCTCGGAGTCTGTTTCCGTTCGAATCCCGGTAGAAATCGGTCGCTGACAACTCGCCACCTGCGCCGCCAGGTGGGAGGACGAAACCCTAGGTGAGAGGGTAGGATTGACACCTTATTTTGGAAGTAGGATTGAATGGGTAGGAAGGTCTTGGCCTGGGGTTGTTGGCGACGGGACGGATTGGCGACTCGTCACTCGTCAGCATGAAAAATCTACGGTGCGCTGCTCTGGTCTGCTCTGTAAGCGGCAGTGCTGCAGAGAGAATAATCAGGGCGTCATTCCTTCCGTGCGGCGCGGCACGCCGGCCGGCCGACCTGTGTCTGCATGCCTGAGATGGCCTAGCACTAGCTAGGTGACGGAACCGGCATGGGGATGGGCACACACTCCCCTCTCACTCAGCGCCAAAAAAATCAGTTTGTTTCCAGACACTTTTGCAAGAGATGCTCTTAGTCTTAGAAATCCTATATTTCCAGGTAATAATTTAAATGTTCCTGTAAATATATCTTTCGGGCAATTTTTACAAGTGCCTCCACAAAAGGGGGCCTCTACGAATCAATCACGGCAAAAGTGCGTGCAAAATAGCCAGGCTGAGGACTCTTAACCTGTGGATATTTGAAAATTTGACCATAACGAGCATGCGCACGCACCGGACCAAGCTCTTCATCATAGTTTATCGTCTACGCCTCCTCCACAAATGTCCAGTCGTGCACACACGGTTGGGAACCAAGAAAGCATCACCTTGATAGCCCCACACGAAACAATCCCGGCGCCTTCTATGCCTATGCCTGTCGAATCCACATCCCAAGTATGCATGCAGAAACACTTCAAATAATTTAAGGTGGAGAAATAAAATGGCGAGTATACGCTATTGAACTTTTGCTTAGAGAAAGCCTTTGCTCTTTATATGAGGCTTGTTTGGGAGGCAGCCATGTAAACTCACTTGTACTACGGTAGATTGATACGTGAGAATCCCTTTGTTATGAGTTTGGTCCTTAGGTAGGTCGGCGAGTGTGATAGCCTTAAACAAAAATAAAAAGAATTTTCTTATGCTTACTTCCTGAAAAGGCATAAATTCGCTGATCTTTTGATATCTTCAAGGTGATGGTACACCTAGACAACACATGTTATTATTATAAAGTTCATGAAAAACAAAAGCCCAATCGGTGATGTTCTATCCTTAGAGAGGAAAGGCGAGCCAAGTAAAACAAACGACATCTAATAGATTGTCACGCAGCGGCCGCATCAAGGCCGAGAGGACACAATTTCTACTCTAGTATCACACAAATGATTCATTTTGCATTTAGGTAGTTCATGATCTTGTTTTTATACTTATGGATGATATTACCGATGGATGAACTTATTCAGAAGAAACAAGATAAAAACATAGCGAGCTTCCATATACTAAGCTAGAGATTGAGTCTACAGAAAAGGTCTCATGTCGGGGGACACCAACATCGTTTGTTTTGCTTGCCGATTCATAAAAAATCTGTTGCCCGTATCCTTATCTGTTGCTGTTTTTGATCGCCGTGAAAGTTCGGGTCTAAAACCCCTTTGGATCACGTTGATACTTATGAGAAAGAGCTCCTAAAAATACTATTTTTCCATGTAATAATTTAAAGTGCCTCTAAATATATATTTTCAGGCACTTTTCAAATGTGTCTCCACAAAAAGGGCTCTAAAAATCAACCATGACATAGTGCGTGCAAAATAGCCAGTCTGAGCAGCCAAGTTAAAAACTCTCTTAACCTTGTGATTGAAAAATACAACAAGGAAATTAAACTTCGTCTTAGATTTGAACATGAGTATTTTCAAAACAGATTATTGTAAAACCAAATTATTTCATTGTCAGACTAAGGGATACTTCAGCTTTGCAGAATTCTTCAATCTAGAGAAAACATTTCTGGATTCAAGTTTTCAACATGAAAAAAAACTTTAGTTTTGTGAGAATACTTCAGTTTTTAAAGCAAAGTATTTGTTGGACCCAAATTTTTTAAGTATTTAATACTTTTTTTGAAACGGAATTATTCTTGGAATACTTAAAAAATACAGAGCCCCCAAAAAGGGAGTGTATGAGGATGGAGATATACGAAAAGTTTTCTGATCAGGGACTATACTGCCATACTCAAATCGAGCACAACGAGCATGCACACCGACCAAATCAAGCTTTTCATCTTAGCCTATCGTTTAGACCTCCTCCCAAGATCTTCATTGTAGCGTATCATCTACGCCTTCTCCACACAATGGGACTACTGAACAAACCACTGGGATCTCAAAAAACGTCACCATGATAGTACCACAAGAAAATAATCCCGGTGCCTTCTATGCCCATGCCCGTGGGGACTAAACTAGGATAATAATTAAAAGGGGAGGGGGCAATTGCATATTAAATCTGTTGAAGGGGGCTATGTAAGTAATATGGCAAATTCTAGGGCCCAAATCCACAAATTAGCAAGAGAAGATTAGCAAAAAACTTGATCATCGGGGGAGCCATGGTCCTTGCCCGCACCCCCGGTTCCGTCCCTGCATGCTCGTCAAATACACATCCGGAGTATGCAGTGACATTTCAAACAATTTAAGGTGGAGAAATAAATTGACGAGTAAGCCATTCAATTTTTGCTTAGATAAGTCTTCCCTCTTCATATATATGAGATTTGATTGGGAGGCTTTCATATAAACTCACTTGTCCTATTGTAGACTAATATGTGAGAATCACCTTGTTATGAGTTCGGTCCTCAAGTAGGTCGGATATTGCGACAACCTTATATAAAAAGATGCATGCACATTATATTTCTGAAAATGCATAATTACGATATCACCGAGAAGATACACCTAGGCATCACATATTTTAAGTTCATGACAAATAAAATCCAAACCTGTGATGTTCTGTCCTTAGAGAGAAAAGGCGAGCCAAGTAAAAAAAGGCATCTAATAGATTTTCATAGAGTGTTTGCATCAAGGTCGAGAGCACAAAATTTCTATTGTAGTATTACACGAAGGATTCATTTGCAAATATGTAGTTTATGATCTTGTTTTTATGGACACGAGCATCACCCACAAAGTATGAACTGAAAAACATATTACTGATGGATGATTTTATTTAGAAGAAATAAGAGAAAAACATAGTGAACATCCATACGAACAAACTAGAGAAATCCTAAGAAAAACATGAATATCAACTTCTCTCAACTCAAATGATTTATCCCATATCATATAAACTTCTCTGAAGTAAAATAATTGTATGTCATATCATATGCTCTATGGCCAAAAATAATTGATGAAAGATCCTCCATTAGGAGCCACAAAGTTTCCATGCTGTTGTGCGTGCCTCGCCTTCATATTCGTCGACTTGCCTTTCACGTGATCGGCATTGGACTTCCACCAAGTACCATATTGTCTCTATTTTATGTTGTGGTGAATCTACCCATCCCTGGTAGTACCAGTTTTGCACTTGTGTCTGTGTTTTGTGATCAAGACATTCGTCCGTATAGCGTGTAGCAAAGACATTCACCCTGTCTGTAATTTTGTTGCATCCCGTGATGAAAAAAAATCTACGTGCTAGTTGACATTCGCGTCTAGTGTGTGATCGTGAACACCATGTTCATGGATCGTGTGATTTGCTGATGAATCGAACCAATACCATCACGTGTGCTCCCTATGATTTGCGGGAATCGGTGCATGCTTTTGTCGGGCGATCTTGCATTCTTGCTTTACATGCATGTCCTGCCTGATAACAATGTTGTGAATTTATTTTATGATCTATACTAGGCCTCTTTCCTGATAAAATATGATAGCTGTCGTGTTCACCAAACAAGGCTGAGCTCAAAAACCTGACCCACTGCCAGTTTTGGGAGGAAATTGGACTAGAGACATGCAACGCCAGCATGTACCGGCGGCTAGATGCACGTAGGTTGTTTCAAATCTCCAAAACATATAATATTTTATAAGTTTTTGTGTAGCCCATAATACAAGGAGTTTCGTGTTGCGATTTTGCATGTTTCTAGGCTACATATTTCACTACATCTAGATTTTTTTTTTAAATTCTAAACATTAAAAAGCGAATGAAGCACTAGAACTTGGGAGAAAAAATGAATTCCTGAAGAACACATGCAACCCTCCAAGCTTCACATCTTAATTCATCCTCTCTAATTTGCATGAGAGTATTTGTAATATATTTTGTGAAAGTCATATTCATAGTACTACCATTAGGACAACTAGCAAGCTTTTATAAGAACTTAATCACTTTAGTTATGTTGCAATCATCAAAGTCAATATCATTTTTAGAAAAGATAATGTGACCATTGTCTCCCATGTTTCTAAAAATTTCAGCATTTTTATGAGGAACATTTTTAGCAGTTTCAGTCAATTTTGCATTTTTAATAGCAAGAGTGAGAATATTGCAAACACCAACTTTATCATTGATAGTAGAAGGTTTACTATCATGAGCGTCTTCAGTTTTACTAGTGGTGGTAATGGTGCAAACATTAGCTATATTATTCTTTCTAGCTATTTCATCTTCTCTTTCCCATCTAGCATGCAATTCAGCTAACATCCTAACATTGTCATCAATTCGAATTTGGATGTCATTCAAAGTTTTGCTTTCTTTAACATCATGAGGTATAAACTTTAGTTTCAGAAAATGAACATCAAGAGAAAGGCTATCAACGTTAGAATCAAGAACATCAATTTTGCCGATTTTTTCCTCAACATATTTATTGAAAGCGGTTTGTGTACTAATAAAATTCTTAAGCATGTTCTCAAGATCAGAGGGTACACTTTTGTTGCTGTTGTAGGAATTACCATAAGCATTATTATTGTTAGGAGGATATGGCCTATAATCGTTGCTGCCAAAATTATTCCTATAAGCATTGGTGTTGAAATTATTATTTTTAATAAAGTTCAGACATGCTCTTCTTGAGCAACCAAAGAGGCTAACGGAACAATGTTTGGATCAATAGGAGCATGGAAATTCAGAAGCATATACATAATAGCATCAAGTCTATCACTCAAAGAGGAGGTTTCTTCAACATAATTTACCTTCTTACCAGTTGTAGCTCTCTCAGTGTGCCATTCAGAATAATTTACCATCATATTATCAAGAAGCTTTGTTGCTGCCCCCTGATACGTCCATTTTGCATCACTATTTTATATCATAATTTTCTGTTATTCATCGATATATTTCATGTTATGATGCATCCCTTATGTTAATTTATCTTATTTTGCATGTTTTATAATTTTTGGAGAATAAACACCGGGACCAGGAATCTGATGGAAAAATCACCGCCGGAATACCATATTTCAGAAGATCCGAAAAAGAAGTGGGACACCGAGGGTGTCCTAAAAGTTCATAGGAGGAACCCAACCAGAAGGAGAGCCAGCGGGGGTCCACCAGGGGCCCAAACCATGGGGTGGCGCCCCCCTTAGCCGTGCCACCTAGGGGTGTGGCCACCCTGGCCCACCTCTAGGGGATATCTTTCGTGTGCCCGTCCCCCAGGAAACCCTAAGCCTCATACCATCGTCAAAGAATTATTCCGCCGCCGCCTCGGGGAGGAAAACACCCGAGAGAGAAAAGCTCTCTGGCAGTGAGAAATCTGCCGGGGAAATTCCTCTCCGGAGAGGGGAAATTACCGCCATCGTCACCGTCATCACTCCTGGCATCATCAAGATCATCATCATCATCATCACCACCAGCATCATCACCCTCATCATCCACCATCATACCGATGTAACAATTAGGGGCCTCTATCGTTGTTTTGCATTAGATCTCTCTCCCGGTGTGGACTACTTGTTAGTAGTTGATGCTTGTGAGATTTATCGGTGTTTGCACTTTATGACCAGATTGTTATCATCCATTATATCACCTCTGATCATGATCCATATGATGTCTTGTGAGTAGTTCGTGTTGTTCTTGAGGACATTGAAGTAATGTTGAATAATATTTAATGTTTGGTATTTAAGTTGTGGTGTTATTCTTCTAGTGATGTCATGTGAACGTCGACTACATGACACTTCACCATTTATGGGCCTAGGGGAATGCATCATATATTTGGCTACTAATTGTGAGGTTGCCGGAGTGACAGAAACCTAAACCCCCGTTAGGAAACCTTTACATGAGGGAGCGTAGGATCTGGGAGTTTAAAGCTGTGGTTAGATTTATTTCTTAATTACTCTCTTGTAGTTGCGGATGCTTGCAAGGGGTATAATCACAAATATGTATTAGTCTTGGATGTGACGGTACATTAGCATAGGTTCACCCACACAACACTTATCAAAATACCTAACATTATTCAGCTGCATGGAACAAAAGCACTTGACAGAAACCTCCCGTGTGTCCTCGAGAACGTTTGTTAATCATAAGTAAACTCACCGGCTTGTCCTTTGCTGAAGAAAGGATTGGGCCACTTGCTGCAATTATTACTACTACATTTTATTTACTCGCACTTTATTTATCTGCAATATCAAAAACCCCTACAAATCTATTTTCCAGTATTTACAGTTATTCCTTCATCGAAACTGCTTGTCAACACCTTCTCCTCCTCGCTCGGTTCGACACTCTTATTTATTGAAAGTACTATGATACACCCCCTATACTTGTGGGTCATCAAGACTATTTTCTGGCGCCGTTGCCGGGGAGTGAAGCGCTATTAGGAAGTGGAATTGATAAAGGAAGCTTCTGCTGTAAGTGCTATTTTTATTACTGTCTACTGCTTTATTACACTATGTTTGGATCTCCTTTTGAGTCCTTATTTGTGGGCACTGCTACCACTGCTAGGGTAGTAAGTTACCCACCGCTTGATGATTTGGATCCTTATAAAATACCTATAAAGATTGCTAAATATGTTAGGGATAACTGCTATTCAGGTGATGGAACTGTCCATCCTGGTGATCATTTGCTCTTTTTACATGAATTATGGGAGTTGTTCAAGTGTGCAGGTATTACAATGAGCCAAGTGAAGAGGAAATTATTCTCTATATCATTGACAGGCCGAGCCGCTGAATGGTTCAAACTGCTGAAAAATAGCCAGACTATTGGATGAGAGGTAATTGTACCTCTCTTTTATTCTAAATTCTATCCTCCAAGTGAAATTCATAGAGATCGGAATTATATATATAATTTTTGGCCTCATGAAGAAGATAGTATTTCCCAAGCATGGGGGATATTGAAGTTACTAATGCTCAAATTCCCCATTCATGAGCTCCCTAGTAATATTGTTATTAATAATTTCTATGCAAGGCTTCCTCTTCATGATAAGGATTTATGTGATGCTTTTGTTCTGGATCATTTACACGTATGAATGATGAAGCTAAATGGGATCTTCTTGATCGTATTCAAGAAAACACTGAAGGATGGGAGAATGACAAAGGTAGAAAGTCAGGTATAAATTATGATTATGAATGCATTAAAACTTTTATGTCATCCGAGGATTTTCATAATGTTAGTGTTGTTTATGGTCTCGATTCTCAAGTTGCTGCAAACTTATATAAGGCTTTTGCTTCTTACATTGATATTCCTAAAAAGGAATGGGACAAGTACCATGAACCTTATAAAGATACTGTTAATTGTGCTCCTGCTAGAGATATAGAAGTTCATATCGTTGATTCTATTGTGCCTGAACCTTATATTGAGAAAATGCCTTTCCCTGCTAAGATAAAAGAACATTCTATGTTAGCTAGTGTGGTTAATAAAAGTGCAAGAAAACCTCTAGAACCTGAGGAACAAATAACTGTAGAACCTACAGTAGCAATAGTAAAAGACCTTGTTTCTGAAAATTTAGAAGAGGGACACATTATATTTTGTGAAGATGGTTCTAGTATTGTCTATCATCCTAGTATATCTAGGAAACCTAGTGATCCTATGCTATCTGTTAGGATAGGTGATCATTGCTATTGTGGTTTGTGTGATATTGGTGCTAGTTCTGGTGCTATTCCTTATGAGCATTATAAAGAAATCATGCATGAAATTGGTTCTTGTGAATTTGAAGACATTAATGTGATTACTCAACTTGCTAATAGGGAAACTATTTCTCTGATTGGTATTGTTAAAGATGTGGAGGTCTTATGTGGTAAAACTAAATATCCTACTGATTTTCTCGTACTAGGCACTTCGTCTAGTGATACTTGCCCTATTATATTTGGTAGACCTTTCTTAAACACTTGTGGTGCTCTTATAGATTGTAAAAAGGAGAAAATCCTTACAAAGTTTGATGGAGAATCTGATGGATTTAATTTCTCTAAGTTTGCTAAAGAACCTTATGAAGCTGAATTACCTAATGAGAATTATAGAGTTGAACAATTGGTTGCTATTGCTCTTGCTCCTAACAATCTTTTGCAGCAATACATGGAAGACCACGAAAGTGATGTCTTTATGGTAGAAAGGAATGAAATTGACGAGATTTTCCTACATCAGCCAGCAATGCTGAAACATAATTTACCTGTGGAAGACTTGGGTACCACATTACCACCCAAGGAAGATCCTGTCTTTGATTTAAATCCTTTGCCTGGCAATCTTAAATATGCTCATATTGATGATAAGAAATTATATCCTGTTATTATTAGTTCTCAACTTTCTAGTAAAGAAGAGGAGAGATTATTGGGAATATTGAAGAAACATAGAGGTGCTATTGGTTATACTCTTCATGATCTAAAGGGGATTTCTCCTACTATATGTCAACATGCTATTAATATTGAACCTGATGCAAAGCTAGTTGTTGAGAATCAACACCGTTTAAATCCTAAGATGAAGGATGTGGTAAGAAACGAGGTATTGAAACTCCTTGATGCTAGTATTATTTATCCTATTGCTGATAGTAGATGGGTTAGCCCTGTGCATTGTGTCCCTAAGAAAGGAGGGATGACCGTTGTGCCAAATGAAAATAATGAACTTATTCCTCAAAGAGTAGTGGTTGGTTATAGGATGTGAATAGATTTTAGGAAGGTTATAAAAGTTACTAAGAAAGATCATTATCCTTTGCCTTTTATTGATCAAATGTTAGAAATGTTGTCTAAGAAAACTCATTTCTGCTTTCTTGATGGTTATTCTGGGTTCTCTCAAATTGCTGTTAGAAATCTTGTTCAAGAGAAAACAACTTTCACTTGCCCTTATGGAACCTATGCTTAGATAAGTCTTCCCTCTTCATATATATGAGATTTGATTGGGAGGCTTTCATATAAACTCACTTGTCCTATTGTAGACTAATATGTGAGAATCACCTTGTTATGAGTTCGGTCCTCAAGTAGGTCGGATAATGTGACAACCTTATATAAAAAGATGCATGTACATTATATTTCTGAAAATGCATAATTACGATATCATCGAGAAGATACACCTAGGCATCACATATATTAAGTTCATGCCAAATAAAATCCAAACCTGTGATGTTTTGTGCTTAGAGAGAAAAGGCGAGCCAAGTAAAAAAAAGGCATCTAATAGATTGTGATAGACTGTTCGCATCAAGGTCGAGATCATAAAATTTCTATTGTAGTATTACACAAAGGATTCATTTGCAAATATGTAGTTTATGATCTTGTTTATATGGACAAGAGCATCGCCCACAAAGTATGAAATGAAAAACATATTACTGATGGATGATTTTATTTAGAAGAAATAAGAGAAAAACATAGTGAACATCCATACGAACAAACTAGAGAAATCCTAAGAAAAACATGAATATCAACTACTCTCAACTCAAATGATTTATCCTATATCATATAAACTTCTCTGAAGTAAAATAATTGTATGTCATAACATATGCTCTATGGCCAAAAATAATTGATGAAAGATCCTCCATTAGGAGCCACAAAGTTTCCATGCTGTTGTGCGTGCCTCGCCTTCATATTCGTCGATTTGCCTTTTATGTGATCGGCATTGGCCTTCCACCAAGTACCATATTGTCTCTATTTTATGTTGTGGTGAATCTACCCATCCCTGGTAGTATCAGTTTTGCACTTGTGTCTGTGTTTTGTGATCAAGACATTCGTCCGTATAGCGTGTAGCAAAGACATTCACCCTGTCTGTAATTTTGTTGCATCCCGTCATGAAAAAAAACCTACGTGGTAGTTGACATGCACGTCTAGTGTGTGATCGTGACCACCATGTTCATGGATCGTGTGATTTGCTGATGAATCGAACCAATACCATCACGTGTGCTCCCTATGATTTGCGGGAATTGGTGCATGCTTTTGTCGGTCGATCTTGCATTCTTGCTTTACCTGCATGTCCTGCCTGATAACAATGTTGTGAATTTATTTTATGATCTATACTAGGCCTCCTTCCTGGTAAAATATGATAGCTGTCGTGTTCACCAAACAAGGCTGAGCTAAAAAACCTGACCCAATGCCAGTTTTGGGAGGAAATTGGACTAGAGACATGCAACGCCAGCATGTACCGGCGGATAGATGCACGTAGGTTGTTTCAAATCTCCAAAACATATAATATTTTATCAGTTTTTATGTAGACCATAATACAAGCAGTTTCGTGTTGCGATTTTGCATGTTTCTAGGCTACATCTTTCACTACATCTAGATTTTTTTAAAAAAATTCTAAACATTAAAAAGCGAATGAAGCACTAGAACTTGGGAGCAAAAATGACTTCCTGAAGAACACATGCAACCCTCCAAGATTCACATCTTAATTCATCCTCTCTAATTTGCATGAGAGCATTTGTAATATGTTTTGTGAAAGCCATATTCATAGTACTACCATTAGGACAACCAGCAAGATTTTGTAAGAACTTAATCACTTTAGTTATGTTGCAATCATCAAAGTCAATATCATTTTTAGCAAAGTTAATGGGACCATTGTCTCCCATGTTTCTAAAAATTTCAGCACTTTTATGAGGAACATTTTTAGCAGTTTCAGACAATTTTGCATTTTTAATAGCAGGAGTAAGAATATTACAAACACCAACTTTATCATTGATAGTAGAAGGTTTACTAGCATGAGAGTCTTCAGTTTTACTAGTGGTGGTAATGGTGCAAACATTAGCTATATTATTCTTTCTAGCTATTTCATCTTCTCTTTCCCATCTAGCATGCAGTTCAGCTAACATCCTAACACTGTCATCAATTCGAATTTGGATGTCATTCAAAGTTTTGTTTTATTTAACATAATGAGGCATAACCTTTAGTTTCATAAAATGAACATCAAGAGCAAGGCTATCAACTTTAGAATCAAGAACATCAATTTTGCCAAATTTTTCCTCAACATATTTATTGAAAGCGGTTTGTGTACTAATAAAATTCTTAAGCATGTTCTCAAGATCAGAGGGTACACTTTTGTTGCTGTTGTAGGAATTACCATAAGAATTACCATACGCATTATTATTGTTAGGAGGATATGGCCTATAATTGTTGCTACCAAAATTATTCCTATAAGCATTGGTGTTGAAATTATTATTTTTAATGAAGTTCACATCAACATGCTCTTCTTGAGCAACCAAAGAGGCTATCGGAACAATGTTTGGATCAATAGGAGCATGAAAATTCACAAACATATACATAATAGCATCAAGTCTATCACTCAAAGAGGAGGTTTCTTCAAGAGAATTTACCTTCTTACCAGTTGTAGCTCTCTCAGTGTGCCATTCAGAATAATTTACCATGATATTATCAAGAAGCTTTGTTGCTACCCCCTGATACGTCCATTTTGCATCACTATTTTATAGCATAATTTTCTGTTATTCATCGATATATTTCATGTTATGATGCATCCCTTATGTTACTTTATCTTATTTTGCATGTTTTATAATTTTTGGAGAATAAACACCGGGACTAGAAATCTGATGGAAAAAGCACCGCCGGAATACCATATTTCAGAAGATCAGAAAAAGGAGTGGGACACCGGGGATGTCCTAAAAGTTCAGAGGAGGAATCCAGCCAGAAGGAGAGCCAGAGGGGGGCCACCAGGGGCCCACACTATGGGGTGTTGCGCCCCCCTTGGCCGCGCCACCTAGGGGTGTGGCCACCCTGGCCCACCTCTAGGGGATAGCTTTTGCGTGCCTGTCCCCCAGGAAACCCTAAGCCTAATACCATCGTCAAAGAATTATTCCGCCGCCGCCTCGGGGCGGAAAACACCCGAGAGAGAAAAGCTCTCTGGCAGGGAGAAATCTGCTGGGGATTTCCTCTCCGGAGAGGGGAAATTACCGCCATTGTCACCGTCATCACTCCGGGCATTATCAAGATCATCATCATCATCATCAGCACCACCAGCACCATCACCCTCATCATCCACCGTCATACCGCTATAACAATTAGGGGCCTCTATCGTTGTTTTGCATTAGATCTCTCTCCCGGTGTGGATTACTTGTTAGTAGTTGATGCTTGTGAGATTTATCGGTGTTTGCACTTTATGACCAGATTGTTATCATCCATTATATCACCTCTGATCATGATCCATATGATGTCTTGTGAGTAGTTCGTGTTGTTCTTGAGGACATGGGAGAAGTCAAGTTGTTAGTAGTGAAGTAATGTTGAATAATATTTAATGTTTGGTATTTAAGTTGTGGTGTTATTCTTCTAGTGGTGTCATGTGAACGTCGAATACATGACACTTCACCATTTATGGGCCTAGGGGAATGCATCGTGTATTTGGCTACTAATTGTGGGGTTGCCAGAGTGACAAAAACCTAAACCCCCATTAGGAAACCTTTAGACGAGGGAGCGTAGGATCCCAAAGTTTAAAGCTGTGGTTAGATTTATTTCTTAATTACTCTCTTGTAGGTGCGGATGCTTGCAAGGGGTATAATCACAAGTATGTATTAGTCTTGGATGGTACGGTACATTAGCATAGGTTCACCCACACAACACTTATCAAAACACCTAACATTATTCAGCTGCATGGAACAAAAGCACTTGACAGAAACCTCCCGTGTGTCCTCGAGAACGTTTGTTAATCATAAGTAAACTCACCGGCTTGTCCTTTGCTGAAGAAAGGATTGGGCCAGTTGCTGCAATTATTACTATTGCATTTTATTTACTCACACTTTATTTATCTGCAATATCAAAAACCCCTACAAATCTATTTTCCAGTATTTACAGTTATTCCTTCATCGAAACTGCTTGTCAACACCTTCTGCTCCTCGTTGGGTTCAACACTCTTATTTATCGAAAGTACTATGATACACCCACTATACTTGTGGATCATCAACACTATTTTCTGGCGCCGTTGCCGGGGAGTGAAGCGCTATTGGGAAGTGGAATTGATAAAGGAAGCTTCTGCTGTAAGTGATGTTTTTGTTACTGTCTACTTCTTTATTACACTATGTTTGGATATCCTTTTGAGTCCTTATTTGTGGGCATTGCTACCACTGCTAGGGTAGTAAGTTACCCACCGCCTGATGATTTGGATCCTTATAAAATACCTATAAAGATTGCTAAATATGTTAGGGATAACTGCTATTCAGGTGATGGAACTGTCCATCCTGGTGATCATTTGCTCTTTTTACATGAATTATGCGAGTTGTTCAAGTGTGCAGGTATTACAATGAGCCAAGTGAAGATGAAATTATTCTCTATATCATTGACAGGCCGAGCCGTTGAATGGTTCAAACTGCTGAAAAATAGCCAGACTATTGGATGGGAGGAAATTGTACCTCTCTTTTACTCTAAATTCTATCCTCCAAGTGAAATTCATAGAGATCGGAATTATATATATAATTTTTGGCCTCATGACGAAGAGAGTATTTCCCAAGAACGGGGGATATTGAAGTTACTAATGCTCAAATGCCCCATTCATGAGCTCCCTAGTAATATTGTTATTAATAATTTCTATGCAAGGCTTCCTCTTCATGATAAGGATTTATTGGATGCTTCTTGTTCTGGATCATTTACACGTATGAATGATGAAGCTAAATGGGATCTTCTTGATCGTATTCAAGAAAACGCTAAAGGATGGGAGAATGACAAAGGTAGAAAGTCAGGTATAAATTATGATTATGAATGCATTAAAACTTTTATGTCATCCGAGGATTTTCATAATGTTAGTGTTGTTTATGGTCTTGATTCTCAAGTTGCTGCAAACTTATACAAGGATTTTGCTTCTTACATTGATATTCTTAAAAAGGAATGGGACAAGTACCATGAACCTTATAAAGATACTGTTAATTGTGCTCCTGCTAGAGATATAGAAGTTCATATCGTTGATTCTATTGTGCCTGAACCTTATATTGATAAAATGCCTTTGCCTGGTAAGATAAAAGAACATTTTATGTTAGCTAGTGTGGTTAATAAAAGTGCCAGAAAACTTGTAGAACCTGAGGAACAAATAACTGTAGAACCTACAGTAGAAATAGTAAAAGACCTTGTTTCTAAAAATTTAGAAGAGGGACACATTATATTTTGTGAAGATGCTTCTAATATTGTCTCTCGTCCTAGTAAATCTAGGAAACCTAGTGATCCTGTGCTATCTGTTAGGATAGGTGATCATTGCTATTATGGTTTGTGTGATATTGGTGCTAGTTCTAGTGCTATTCCTTATGAGCTTTATAAAGAAATCATGCATGAAATTGGTTCTTGTGAACTTGAAGACATTAATGTGATTATTCAACTTTCTAATAGGTAAACTATTTCTCCGATTGGTATTGTTAGAGATGTGGAGGTCTTATGTGTTAAAACTAAATATCCTACTGATTTACTCATACTAGGCACTTCGTCTAGTGATACTTGCCCTATTATATTTGTTAGACCTTTCTTAAACACTTGTGGTGCTGTTATAGATTGTAAAAAGGAGAAAATCCTTACAAAGCTTGATGGAGAATCTTATGAATTTAATTTCTCTAAATTTGCTAAAGCACCTTATGAAGCCGAATTACCTAATGAGAATTATAGAGTTGAACAATTGGTTGCTATTGCTCTTGCTCCTAACAATCCGTTGCAGCAATACATGGAAGACCACAAAAGTGATGTCTTTATGGTAGAAAGGAATGAAATTGACGAGATTTTCCTACATCAGCCAACAATGCTGAAACATAATTTACATGTGGAAGACTTGGGTACCACATTACCACCCAAGGAAGATCTTGTCTTTGATTTAAAGCCTTTGCCTGACAATCTTAAATATGCTCATATTGATGATAAGAAATTATATCCTTTTATTATTAGTTCTCCACTTTCTAATAAAGAAGAGGAGAGATTATTGGGAATATTGAAGAAACATAGAGGTGCTATTGGTTATACTCTTCATGATCTAAAGGGGATTTCTCCTACTATATGTCAACATGCTATTAGTATTGAACCTGATGCAAAGCTAGTTGTTTAGCATCAACGCCGTTTAAATCCTAAGATGAAGTATGTGGTAAGAAACGAGGTATTGAAACTCCTTGATGCTAGTATTATTTATCCTATTGCTGATAGTAGATAGGTTAGCCCTGTGCATTGTGTCCCTAAGAAAGGAGGGATGACCGTTGTGCCAAATGAAAATAATGAACTTATTCCTCAAAGAGTAGTGGTTGGTTATAGGATGTGAATTGATTTTAGGAAGGTTAACAAAGTTACTAAGAAAGATCATTATCCTTTGCCTTTTATTGATCAAATGTTAGAAAGGTTGTCTAAGAAAACTCATTTCTGCTTTCTTGATGGTTATTCTGGGTTCTCTCAAATTGCTGTTAGAAATCTTGTTCAAGAGAAAACAACTTTCGCTTGTCCTTATGGAAACTATGCTTATAGATGTATGCCTTTTGGTTTATGTAATGCTCCTGCTACTTTTCAAAGATGCATGTTTTCTATCTTTCATGATTTTTGTGAAGAAATTGTGGAAGTCTTCATGGATGATTTCTCCGTCTATGGAACTTCTTTTGATAATTGTTTGCAGAATCTTGATAAAGTTTTGCAGAGATGTGAGGAGACTAATCTTGTTCTCAATTGGGAGATATGCCATTTCATGGTTAATGAAGGAATCGTTCTTGGACATAAAATTTCTGAAAGAGGTATTGAAGTTGATAGAGCTAAAGTTGAAGCTATTGAGAAAATGCCCTGTCCCAGGGATGTCAAAGGTATTCGTAGTATTCTTGGTCATGCTGGTTTCTATAGAAGGTTTATTAAAGATTTTTTCTAAAATGTCAAAGCCTCTTAGTAATCTTCTTCAAAAGGATGTACCTTTTGTTTTTGATGAAGATTGTAGAGAAGCTTTTGAAATTATAAAGAATGCTTTAATATCTGGCCCTATTATTCAACCACCTGATTGGAATTTACCGTTTGAAATTATGTGTGATGCTAGTGATTATGCTGTAGGTGCTGTTCTTAGACAACGGATAGATAAGAAGTTAAATTTTATTCATTATGCTAGTAAAACTCTTGATGCTGCTCAAAGGAATTATGCTACCACTAAGAAAGAGTTCCTAGCTGTAGTTTTTGCTTGTGATAAATTTAGGCAGTATATTGTTGATTCTAAAGTTACTATTCATACTGATCATGCTGCTATTAAGTACCTAGGATTATTAGATGGGTGCTTCTTTTACAAGAATTTGATTTACATATTGTGGATAGGAAGGGTGCTGAAATCCTGTTGCTTATAATCTGTCTAGATTAGAAAATATCCCTAATGACCATATTCCTGTTAATGATAGTTTTCCTAATGAACAATTAGCTGCAATAAAAGTGAGCTCTCAAGAGAGTCCATGGTATGCTGATTATGCTAACTTTATTGTTTCGAAGTATTTGCCTCCTACCTTTACAGCACAACAAAGAAGAAAATTCTTCTATGATTTGAGGCATTATTTTTGGGATGACCCACACTTATATAAAGAAGGTGTTGATGGTATTATGAGAAGATGTGTTCCTGAAAATGAACAATGAGAGATATTGAGAAAATGTCATAGTAGTGCTAATGGAGGGCATCATGCTGGAGATAGAACTGCACATAAGGTTCTACAATCATGTTTTTATTGGCCTACTCTTTTTAAAGATGCTAGAAAGTTTATTTTATCTTGTGATCAATGTCAAAGGGTTGGAAATTTTTCTAGGCGTAATGAAATGCCTATGAATTATTCTCTTGTTATTGAACCATTTGATTGTTGGGGTTTTGACTTCATGGGTCCTTTCCCTCCTTCACAAGGCTACACTCATATTCTTGTTGCTGTTGATTATGTTACTAAATGGGTAGAAGCTATACCTACTAAAATTGCTGATGGTGAAACCTCATTAAAAATGCTTAAGGACATTATTTTCCCTTGGTTTGGTGTGCCTAGATATCTTATGACTGACGAGGGTTCTCATTTTATTCATGGTGGTTTTAGAAAAACCCTTGCTAAATATGATGTTAATCATATAATTTCCTCACCTTATCATCCTCAAACTAGTGGGAAAGTAGAATTATCAAATAGAGAAATCAAATCTATCTTGCAAAATACTGTTAACAAATCTAGAAAAATTTGGGCTAAGAAATTAAATGATGCTCTGTGGGCTTATAGAACTGCTTATACAAATCCCATGGGCATGTCTCCTTATAAAATGGTTTATGGAAAAGCTTGTCACCTGCCTCTAGAATTAGAACACAAAGCTTATTGTGCAGTAAAAGACCTAAATAGAGATTTTAAACTTGCTGAGAAAAGGTTGATTGACTTAAGTTCTTTAGATGAATGGAGGAGTGAAGCATATGAAAATGCTAAGATCTTTAAATAGAAAGTTAAAAGGTGGCATGATAAGAGAATTATTAAAATATATTTTCATGTTGGTGAGAAAGTGCTATTGTATAGGTCTCGTCTCAGATTTTTTGCAGCAAAATTACTCTCGAGATGGGAAGGACCTTTTGTTATCAAAGAGGTATATCGTTCGGGGGCAATTAAAATTGTTTCCCTTGAAGATAACTCTTCACAAGTGGTAAATGGCCAAAGACTCAAGCATTATATTTCTGGAGATCCTTATAATGAAAATGTTGATTGTATTCAAGCCATGATCCTAGAGGAATTTATTAAGAAGCATATTTCAGAAACTGCAGAGTCAGTTTTCGAATAGGTATCAGTTTTGGTAAGAAAACATTCACGAAACATCTTCCAACTTTTATTTTTACTGTTTTTAGAAAATATGAAAAATTATGAGCCAGAAACGAGGCGGAGACGGAGCCCGGAGGCTCCACACCATGGGGTGGTGCGGGTCCACTCCTGGCCGCGCCAGCCTATGGTGTGGGCACCCCGGAGCCCCTCTCCAACTCGTTTTCGACCTGGACTTTCCTTTCTTTACGAATTTTTTTGCTATATAATCCCCTATATCTTTTTCTCGTCTTGTTTCTATTTCGAGGAGTTTCTGCCAGATTACATCTTCAGATCTAGAGCAACAATGGCCTCTCCTGGATCTCCCAAAGACAGTTTCTTTGAGAACGTCTTCAACCTGTACATGAACGAGTTGAAGATGCATCCCAAGGAGTTACTTCTCAAGGACAGGAAGGTGCAGATTGAAGATGTTCGGGGCCCTAAAGGAGAAGGCAGTCTGGAAGCTCGGATCTAAGAACTGGAGCAAGAAGTTTTTAGGTAGAAGAAGATGGCGGCGCGTGAAGTTGAGATCGTCCACAGAATAAAGACAGAACAGATCACTGAATACAAGAGGGAGAATTTGAAGCTTTGGGAGGATATTTTCTCACTCACAAAGACCACCAATGAGTTGCAAGCACAACTCAATGATCTGCAGAGCCAGAACTGTGAGTATGAGAACAAGTTTAAACGTATAAGCTCTGCTGCTAGTTTCAGGATGGTGGAGACCAGGACATCATTTGTGGATGGAGAGCCTTTACCTTGGAAGACCGAGGATGAGAAGGATTCACCACCACCACCGAAGAATTGATTCGTCATTGGTTTTGGTATCCCCTCGGCTTGTTCCAAGCTTGGGGGGAGTGCCGCGATATCACATCACTATCTTTTATCTTTTTACTTTTTGAGTAGAGTCTTATCATGAGTAGAGAAGTTATCATATAGGATGGTTTGCAGTATGGAAGTATCTCTCTTTAGTTGGTTATCGTTGTATCCGTTGGTGTGAGTTGCTGGTTTGAAATATTAATGAGAAGTTTCATCATCTACTTTCTGTGCACATTAGTTTAGTTTTCAATTATTGTCATATGGTTGAGCTTGTTGTTAGTATTTGGTATCACTCTGGAGATCATCAAGTTAATCTAGTTGGTTTTGGCAAACTTACCTTGGGTGAGTAGAAATAATAATTTGAGATGCTAGTATAAGAAAGAGAAATTTGCCTATTAGCTCATAAACATAGTATTCACAAGTTAAGATCGCTTGGGTTTTCAATGAAGAATTGCATGATTGGTTTCATCATATGTATTTTTTTTTGTTTTCCCTCAACTCTTATGCTTGCTACCCAGCCTTGCTAGCCAAAAACCCTGTACTGAGTATGAGCTCTACTCGTGCATCCAAACCCTGAACCAAAACCTTGCCATCTGTGTCCACCATACCTACCTACATGTGGTATTTCACCGCCACTCCAAGTAAATTTCTCATGTGCTGCCTTTAAAACTTTCAAAATTACTCCCGTTTTGTGTTACTGTTTTTGCTCATGAGGACGTCAATAGAGAATCTTTATCTCACTTGTTTATTGGACTTCAAACACCTGGACTAGTGGCTTCATCCGCTTATCCAAATGATAGAAGAGCTGGCAGCGGCGTGCCCAGCCCCAAAACTAATACACAATTTCTCTTGACAATTTTTGCCCCTGATTTATCAGTCAAAGCATAATCGTGTAAACAAAAGAGAATGAGGGATGACCTTCTACACTAGTTGTGTCACTCATATGGGAGTCGCTCTTATGAAGTCTAGTTGGCTTGTGACGTACTGTATTTTCTGTTTACCATTCGTTGACACTAGCATACACCTCTCCTAAATATAGACACTCCTCCAAGGTTTGTGATTGTTGGCAGGCACCCGAGGATTCGGTTAGCCATGGTTTGTGTAAGATGGATGGGAGGAGTGTTAACCTTTTATAACTTTATTTTATTAAATAAAAGCTCTAACACATGAGTGATCCATGCTTCCCTCTGCAAAGGGCCTATCTTTTACATTTATGTTGAGTCAGTAAACCCATTCCTGTCTGTCTCCAGCAAGCATTTGAGTTGTTGTGATCTCATCATCTATATGTTGATTTATTCAATCATGTTTTCTATCCTTCTTTGTTTAGCAGATGCTTTATTATCTGAATAAATATTACTTTGAAGAGCTATGAATCATTGTAAAAGAATTGTTATAATTAAACATGTTAAGCTCCACAAGATGAGCCTTATTTTAAATACTTCATCTAAGATAAACAGGATATCATTAAATGTTCTTTGACCAAGAATGAATTTTGCCATTACCAATTTTGATTCTCTCTTTTGCATCTTTGTTTGTGACTCCCTTTACTCGTTTCAAGTGAGGTCATATGAGAGGAAGTTTCTTTCTATAATGATTGGTGCATAGATAGATGTGATGCTTCTTGTCCATATTTTATTTATCGACTCTTCACTCCATAAACATGTGGTCATGTTTACTGAGTTCAGTTTCGCTTGGGGACAAGCGAGGTATAAGCTTGGGGGGAGTTGATACGTCCATTTTGCACCACTATTTTATATCATAATTTTCTGTTATTCATCGATATCTTTCATGTTATGATGCATCCCTTATGTTATTTTTATCTTATTTTGCATGTTTTATAATTTTTGAAGAATAAACACCGGGACCAGGAATCTCATGGAGAAAGCACCGCCAGGATACCATATTTCAGAAGATCAAAACAAGAAGTGGGACACCGGGGGTGTCCTAAAAGTTCAGAGGAGGAACCCAGCCAGAAAGAGAGCCAGAGGGGGGCCACCAGGGGCCCACACAATGGGGTGGCGCCCTCCTTGGCCGCGCCACCTAGGGTTGTGGCCACCCTGGCCCACCTATGGGGGATATCTTTCGCGTGCCTATCCACCAGGAAACCCTAAGCCTCATACCATCGTCGAAGAATTATTCCGCCGCCACCTCGGGGCGGAAAACACCCGAGAGAGAAAAGCTCTCTGGCAGGGAGAAATCTGCCGGGGAAATTCCTCTCCGGAGAAGGGAAATCACCGCCATCGTCACCGTCATCACTCCGGGCATCATCAAGATCGTCATCATCATCATCATCATCACAACCAGCACCATCACCCTCATCATCCACCATCATCCCTCTGTAACAATTAGGGGCCTCTATCGTTGTTTTGCATTAGATCTCTCTCCCGGTGTGGATTACTTGTTAGTAGTTGATGCTTGTGAGATTTATCGGTGTTTGCACTTTATGACCAGATTATTATCATCCATTATATCACCTCTGATCATGATCCATATGATGTCTTGTGAGTAGTTCGTGTTGTTCTTGAGGACATGGGAGAAGTCAAGTTGTTAGTAGTGAAGTAATGTTGAATAATATTTAATGTTTGGTATTTAAGTTGTGGTGTTATTCTTCTAGTGATGTCATGTGAACGTCGACTACATGACACTTCACCATTTATGGGCCTAGGGGAATGCATCGTGTATTTGGCTACTAATTGTGAGGTTGGCGGAGTGACAGAAACCTAAACCCCCGTTAGGAAACCTTTACACGAGGGATCATAGGATCCCGGAGTTTAAAGATGTGGTTAGATTTATTTCTTAATTACTCTCTTGTAGTTGCGGATGCTTGCAAGGGGTATAATCACAAGTATGTATTAGTCTTGGATGTTATGGTACATTAGCATAGGTTCACCCACACAACACTTATCAAAACACCTAACATTATTCAGCGGCATGGAACAAAAGCACTTGACAGAAACCTCCCGTGTGTCCTCGAGAACATTTGTTAATCATAAGTAAACTCACCGGCTTGTCATTTGCTGAAGAAAGGATTGAGCCACTTGCTACAATTATTACTACTGCATTTTATTTACTCGCACTTTATTTATCTGCAATATCAAAAACCCCTACAAATCTATTTTCCAGTATTTATAGTTATTCCTTCATTGAAACTTCTTGTCAACACCTTCTGCTCCTCGTTGGGTTCGACACTCTTATTTATCGAAAATATTACGATACACCCCCTATACTTGTGGGTCATCACCCCCAAGGTTATGGACATAAAGGTTCCTCCAGCAGCTGAATCCAGAAGGTTTCTTGAAGAAAAATTCAGCCCTGCATAAAAAATTTGGATGATCATCCAAGTAGTCACTCCATGAGTGGGACAATTCTTTACAAAATATTTCATTCTTTCCAAAGATTTAGCAACATGATCATTATCAAGTTGCTTAAAATTCATAATGCTACTTCTTAAAGATATAATCTTAGTAGGAGGATAATATTTTCCAATGAAAGCATATTTATACTTAGTCCAATAATCAATACTATTTGTAGGGAAAAGATAGCAACCATTCTTTAGCTCTTCCTCTCAAAGAGAAAAGAAACAATTTCAGTTTAATAATATCTCCATCTCCATCTTTTTATTTTTGCATCTCACATTGTTCAACAAAATTATTAAGATGGGCAGCATTATCATTAGTACTAACACCGGAAAATTGCTCTCTCATAACAAGATTTAATAGTGCAGGCTTAATCTCATAAAAATCAGCAATAGGAGCAGGTGGAGCAATAGGTGTGCTAATGAAATCATTGTTGTTGGTGCTAGTAAAGGCACATAACTTAGTGTTCTCAGGGATACTTATTTTTAGCAAGATTAAAAACAGGATAAAATTAACAATTAGAATAAGAACTATTTTTTTTTGTGTTTTTTATAAAGAGAAGCAAACAAGATCAAATAAAATAAACTAAGCAAAACAATAACAAAATAAAGAGATTGGAGGTGAGAGACTCACCTTGCAGAAATTCTCTTCCTCCCCGGCAACGGCGCCATAAATTAGCTTGATGCGCATGTAACACACTTGCGTTGGGAGACCCCAAGAGGAAGGTATGAAGAGCACAGTAGCAAGTTTCCCTCAGAAAGAAACCAAGGTTGAATCGACCAGTAGGAGCAAGGTGTAACTTCAGAAGGTTGATGCAGCTGAGATGGTAAGGCTCACTACCAGTTCAGCAGCAACGTGGAACCTACACAATACAATCAAATCAGTTTTCCCCAACGAAGCAGTGAGGTTCTCAATCTCACCGATTTTGCTGAACATAAAGAGGTTAAATGTATGGTGTGGAAAACAGTATGAGAACAATATGAAAACAGTAGCAGCTATGTGAAAACAGTGGAAACAGTGTGTGTATTATCAGGATGAGAAAATGGACCGGGGTCCACAGTTCACTAGTGGTGTCTCTCCACAGAAAATAAATAACATGTGTGGTGAACAAATTACAGCTGGGCAATTGACAGAAATGAAGGCTGCACCGTAGTGCATATGCAATACATAAATATTACTAAGTGATTCATGCGGGCATTACAAAAAGATACATAGACCGTCATCCAACTGCATCGATGACTAATAACCCACCCTCCAAATATCATCCGAACAAACGTTGGGTATTAAGTTGCAAGCAACAGATAATCGCAGTAAGCAAAGTGTGTAATGTAAACAATGTAAACAAAGTAAACACCATTGTTTTATCCCTAATGGCAACAGCACATCCTCCATCCGTCACGTTTCTGTCACTCGAGCACAGATGCAAAGGAGGCATGAACCCGCTATCGAGCATAAATACCGCCTCTTGGAGTTACTAGCATCTACTTGGTCAGAGCATCTACTAATAACAGAGAGCATGCAAGATCATAAATAACATATGCATGAAGATAACATGATATATTGATAATCAGAGGACATAGCATTCAACATTCATCGGATACCAGCAAACACAACATGTAGCATTACATAAAGATGATCTCGATCATGTAGGGGAGCTCACAAGATCTAAACATGAGGCATAAAGTGGAGAAGACAGCCATCTAGCTACTGCTATGGAGCCGTAGTCAAGGGATGAACTACTCACACATCACTTCGGAGGAGGGCATGGTGGTGTAGACCCCTCCTGTGATGAATTTCCCTCCCGGCAGGGTGCCGGGGAGAGCTCCAGAACCCTCCCAATCTCGGGATGACATGACGGCGTCCTCGGGTGTTTCTCGGGGGAAAAGTGGTATCTTTTTGGGGTTCACGCATCAGGGCGATTATATAGACGAAAGGGCGATGGCGGTGGACGCCCGAAGGGCCCACACCGCCCCTAGGCGCGACCCGGGGGGGCACCCGTGGCCCCTCTCCGGGCCTCTTCGGAACTCCGTGGAATCTTCGGGAATTCTAAGACTTCCGGGCTTCGAACTTTCCAATTTTGAGAATATTTTCAGAACAACTTTTCTGAAACTAAAAACAGCAGAAAACAGGGAACTAGCTCTGCGGCATCTTGCCAATAGGTTAGTCACAGAAATCGATAAAAATACATAAAGTGTATAGCAAACATGTAGGAAATAACATGAAAACAACATGGAACATCAGAAAATTAAGGATACGTTTATAACGTATCATCCGCGCAGAGCTCATTTTTAAAAACATCATATGTATTGTTTTTGGGTGATGTGTACGAACATATAGTATATCTTATGAATCTAGATCTTTTTGTGAGGTTAAAAATAATTAACTCTCGGTTGTTGGTATTACATAAATGATGGCACACCAGACCAAAATAGATGGAGTTGTATATCGGCATCGTCACATTTGTTTTGCAAAAATACCTTTTCAAATATCTTTATACCAATTTTGTGGTCATATTCATTATGATAACAATGAATTCTTTGGAGCAATTGATCAACTATTAGAAATTATTGGAATAATAATTTATGTACTCTTAATTGGAAAGACACACGGACTGTCCAGTTCGAATAGTCGATGGATCTGCTCCATGTAACAAAACCGCATACCGTTTACCTTGAGTCCAAAATGGAATCACCTGCCTTGCTCACGGTATGGTGCCACGCCGTCAGCCGTGTTCTCCACTTTGAATTGCTCATAACGTTATTCGACTTCCTATCAAAGTAGTGAAATCAACTACAGATGTATTCATTTTTTTAGACACATCCTAGGAAACAAGATTCATTTGGACAGTGATTAACATCCCCAATATTTGAAAAAAAAATTATGTCACCGCACCGAGTAAAAGTATTTAGTAATCTTATTTCACCGTAACCATAAACTGATTTATACTTGGTAAAAACAATGCACACATGGGAACAATATACAATTCTTCCATGGTCGGGCCTTTAATGTTTTATGTACAATTCAAAGGAAGAGAGGAAGACTAAAAGTGTGCATAATGCTATCTTTTTTTCTATGTTCAAATCTCTCATGGACACTCCACAAATTCCTTCAATAATTGTCTAGAGCTTCAACCTGATCCTCAATATCAGTCACTTATAGGGCTCTGAATAGATATGTGTGTAAATTTGTCAAATCATCTCATACGATGAACGTGTAAGACAAATATGTTCAGTTTCAACCTAAAACGTGTAAGAAAAATATGTGAATTTGAGCACATCAGAAAATCAACGAATTCAAACTTGTCGCAGGACACCAGATGCTCCATAAGAATATTCCATAAGAGCATCGACCAGATGATTCCCCGCACTTCTCAACACCACAGACGAGATCACCACTTCATTATTAGTCCGCACATAGTCTTCATTACTACCTTAGCACCACTGACTGACCAAATCAAACTCCAAGAGACCTAATTGCAATGTCACGATGCATATCCGAGGTCCCAACCCCCTCCCGAGGTTGGTGCGACGGCCAGGGAAGACGAGACTTGTTTCCAGTTGGAGGCATAAGAGTCACTATGATTTTTTTTGCAAGATGAGATGACCAAGTTTTTCTTACATCTCATTAACTTACTTTGTGTTGATACATTAACCTCTACACTCTCGCTCTTAACCTTGTGATTTTGAATGTCCGACAAAAGGAAATCAAGTGCCGCTTCCCATGATGGAGATCCGAAGAATCATTCGAGCATCGACTATATTTATAAGTAGGGTCATGGTCACCGCTAAGTAGTAAGATTCCACCACAATGAGAATGCACACTCATATCATGATCTTCGGTATAGGTAGCGTCTCCGCCTCCTCCACAAATGCTCATGCATGGATGAAGCACATGAAGATAAGAGAACCTCACTTCGATAGAGTCAGATGAAATAATCCCGGTGCCTTCCATGCATATACCTATCAAATGCACATCCCTACTATGCATAAATAGATAATCTATTCAAATAGGATTGGTTAACTCTAATGCTAAGAAATGAAGTGAAGAATAGGCTATTCAACTTATTCTTAGAGAAGCCTTCCTATTTATAAGAGATTTTCTTGGTAGGCGGTCATACTTACCGGTCCACCGGTAGATCAATATTTGAGAATCTTTTTCTGTGAGCTTGGTCCTCAGGTAGGTTAGAGCGGCTACGAGAGTCTTAAATGAACGATTTAATCATCTTCTCTGTTTAAGAAGGCAGAATTTCAATGATCACTGCCCTTGGCATCAAGAAAAATCCCAACCACTGGAGTTTTGTCCTTAGGGGGAGCAACAAGATAAGTAAAAACTAACACCATCTAGTAGTAGATTATCACGTCGCATTTGTCATGTGACTCGACTAAATTTCTGAGCCATTTGTTGGTCCGATTTTGCATGGTACACAACATAATTGTGCAAAAAGTTGTTCGACCAACTCAGTCTGCTTTCATGCCTGGGAGACACATTTTGGAAGGGGTGGTCATCCTGCATGAAACCATACATGAACTTAAAATAAATAAGATGGATGGTATCATTTTAAAAATTGACTTTGAGAAGGCATATGACAAAGTTAAATGACCCTTTCTCCAACAGGCTCTGCGTATGAAAGGATTTGCACCATAATTGTGTAAATGGATCATGCAATTTGTCCAAGGAGGTAGTGTAGGTATTAGGGTCAATGATGACATCAGTCATTATTCCAAACTCAAAAAGGGCTTAGGCAGGGAGCTCCCCTTTCTCCAATCCTGTTTAATATAGTTGTAGATATGCTGGCGTTCTTATTGCAAGAGCAAATGATGATGGTCAGGTTGATGGTCTTATACCCCACTTAGTGGAGGGGGGCTTGTCTATTTTGCAGTATGCAGATGACACTATATTATTCATGGAGCATGACATTCAGAAAGCGGTGAACATGAAATTGATTTTATGCATCTTTGAACAATTATCAGGCCTAAAAATTAACTTCCATAAGAGTGAAGTTTTTTGTTTTGTTTTGGGAAGGCTTTAGTGGTAGAGGATCAGTACAAGAATTTTTTTGGCTGTGAGTCTGTATCTCTACCTTTTAAATACTTGGGGATCCCAATTCATCATAGAAAGCTTCGTAATGCTGAGTGACATCCAGTGGAAAGTCATTTTGAGGATAAGCTTGGATGCTGGAAAGGAAAATTATTATCCTATGGGGATCGTTTGGTGCTTGTTAATTCGGTAGTAAAAAGTTTGCCAATGTTTATGCTTTCCTTTTTGGAGCTTCCAAAGGGGGTTAGGAAGAGGCTTGGTTTCTATTGGTCTCATTTTTTTTTGGCAAACCGATGAAACTAAGAAAAAATATATGAAACTAAGAAAAAATATAGATTGACCAAATGGAATATAATATGTAGGCCAAAAGATCAGGGTGGGTTAGGTATTGAAGTACTTGAGCCGAAGAACAAATGTTTGCTCAGTAAGTGGTTGTTCAAACTTTTACACGGGGAAGGTGTTTGGCCGGAATTACTGTTAAATAAATATCTTCATCAGAAAACTCTAGCTCAAGTAGAGGCACAACCTACGGATTCTCCTGTCTGGAAGGGACTCATGGGTGTTAAGGATGAGTTCTTTCAAAGAGGCTCATTTAGAGTGGGCAATGTGGAGACAACAAGATTCTGGGAGGATATCTAGCTTGGGAAAACAACTTTAAAAGACCAATATCCTTCTTTTTATAACATTGTTCAACATAGAAATGTGTCGGTGCATACAGTGTTACACACATCACCTCCTCTAAACGTTGGCTTTAGACGAAACCTTGTTGGGAATAAATGGGATATGTGGTCTCACCTTGTTTTAAGATTGGTGGATGTTTCTCTAAATGATTCTCCTGATACTTTTCATTGGAATTTAACCATATATGATTTGTTTAAAGTCAAATCTATGTATGAGGATTTAATAAATGGACATACTAGATTTCTTACAACATACTTGTGGAAACTGAAAATTCCTCTAAATTTTTTTTATGTGGTTCCTTGAAAAAAAAGTCTTGCTTACTAAAGACAATCTTGCTAAGAAGAATTGGAAGGGTCATGCTCACTGTTCTTTTTCTGGGAATGATGAGACCATTGACCATCTGTTTATTTCTTATCCTTTTGCTAAACTTGTCTGGCGTGTAGTTTTCTGTACCGACAACATTGCACCACCATCCAGTGTGACTAATATGTTTGGTAATTGGTTGAATATGGTGGATAAAAAGACCACGAATAGAATTCGTATATGCGTCTCGGCTATTTGTTGGTCCTTATGAAAGTGTATGAATAATCTGGTTTTTAACAGAAAACAATCTTTTCATGTCTTACAGGTTATCAATATGGCGCTGTATTGGATCCAATTATGGGCTTTCCTGCTTCCTTCGGATCAGCGCAAGCTCATGGAGGATGGACGCACAAGACTACTTTGTGTGGCACATGATTTTTTGCTCACTGGCGAGCACCCCTTTCGCCCCGGCTCGGCCACCACCCGGTGCAAAAGACTGCAGAGGTGGGGCCGGGGCGAGCAGGGCACGTGGTGGGGGGGGGAGGGGTCATTTGCCCCGGTCGGTGGCTCCAACCGGGGCTAAAGGCCCTCGACGAGCAGGGCCCGCGCATGCGCGTGGTGGGGGGGGGGGTGTCTTTTGCCCCGGTTGGAGCCACCAACCGGAGCAAATGACCCCCCACTATATAAACCCTGCCAGCCCTCTCCTCTCCTCATGCCACTCACTTTGGAGGACATATTCTAGTTGTGTGGTGCGTGCTCACTTGTTTTTCCCTCCTATGCACAAGAGGTGTTCGATGAAATGCCCGGGAGAATAACGCCATCTCAGCTCGCAGAAAACAAACAAGATTTAATTTGTCCGAGCCACACTTAATTAAATAAGCTTTCTCGTCCTTCTTTCCTCCTCGGTCGAGGTACCAACTTTAACATTTCATCTGTCGATGTAACATTGGTCATTTCTCTATTCACGGTGTTCTGTAACAGTTCTTAATTAATAATCATATAATGCAGATGAACCGACAATGGATGTACACTGATCGACGCTCTGCCACGTTCATGAAAGGTGTGGGTTATTTTCTCGAGGTGGCCCGGGAAAACAAGAGGAATAATTTTATCTATTGTCCATGTGCTGTATGTCGGAAACAGAAGGAACACTCTTCTCACAGAGTCATCCACTTCCACCTGTTTCAATCCGGTTTCATGCCCGGCTATAATTGTTGGACCAAGCACGAAGAAAGAGGGGTTATGATGGAAGACAACAAAGAAGAAGAGAATAATGACAACTATCATGACATGTTCCCTGAATACGGTGCCAGTACTGGAATGGAAGATAACAATGAAGTGGAAGCAGAGGTCCGGGCACCAGATGATCCCATCGATGATCTTGGCCAGGCTATTACGGATGCAAAGACAGAAAGCGATATTGAAAATGTGAGGGTGAAGTTCGACCAGATGTTAAAGGATCACAAAACATTGTTGTATCCAACTTGCGAAGACGGGCAGAAAAAGCTGGGCAGCACACTGGAATTGCTCTAATGGAAGGCCGAGAACGGTGTGACTGACAACGGATTTACAAAGCTGCTGCAAATAGTGAAGAAGCAACTTCCTAGAAACAATGAATTCCCGACAGTACATACCAAGCAAAGGAGCTTGTATGCCACCTAGGACTAGACATGGAGAAGATACATGCCTGCATTAGTGACTGCATCCTCTACCGCGGTGAGAAGTACGAGAATTTGGAACAATGTCCGGTATGCACTGCATTGCGGTATAAGATCAAACCAGACGACCCTGGCGATGTTGAGGGTGAGCGCCCCAGGAATAGGGTTCCATCAAAGGTGATGTGGTATACTCCTATAATACCACGGTTGAAACGTTTGTTCAGACACAAAGAGCATGCCAAACTTTTGCGATGACACATGGAAGGTCGTAAGAAATATGAGATGTTGAGACACCCCGCTGATGGGTCGCAGTGGAGAAAATCGAGAGAAAGTTCCCGTGCTTTGCAGGTGACGCAAGGAACTTATGGTTTGGTCTAAGTACAGATGGCATGAATCCATTTAGTGAGTAGATCTGCAACCATAGCACCTGGCCTGTAACTCTATGTATCTATAACCTTCCTTCTTGGTTGTGCATGAAGAGGAAGTTCATTATGATGCCAGTGCTGATCCAAGCCCCGAGACAACCGGGCAACGACATTGATGTGTACCTAAGGCCATTAGTCGAGGAACTTTTACAGTTGTGGCGTGAAGAAGGTGTACCTGTGTGGGACGAGCACGAACAAAAAGAATTTAACCTACGAGCGCTGTTGTTCGTAACGATCAACGATTGGCCTGCTCTTAGTAACATTTCTGGACATACAAACAAAGGATACAATGCATGCACACACTGTTTAGATGACACCAAAAGTGTATATCTGGATAAATGTAAGAAGGTTGTGTACCTTGGGTATCGTCGTTTTCTTCCGCGCAAGCACCCCTTAAGAAAAGCTGGCAAGCATTTCAATGGTGAGGCAGATACCTGGGATACGCCTATCCTCCGACCTGGTGATGATGTATTTGATATGGTGAAGGATTTGAAAGTAATCTTTGGAAAGGGTCCGGGAAGATAAGTTGTTCCGAATGACGCTGACGGACACACACCCATGTGGAAGAAGAAATCTATAATTTGGGAACTACCCTATTGGAAAATCCTAGATGTCCGCTCTGCGATCGACGTGATGCACCTGACGAAGAATCTCTGCGTGAATCTGCTAGGCTTCTTTGGCTTGTATGGGAAGTCAAAAGATACATATGAAGCACGACATGACCAACAACACACGGAAGGACGAGACGGTAATAATTCTGAGCGGTTTCATGGTGGTCCTGCCAGCTACGCTCTTACCAAGGAAGAGAAGGAAATCTTTTTTGAAGCACTAAATAGTATCAAGGTCCCGTCTGGCTTCTTGTCGAATATAAAGGGAATAATAAATGTGGCGTGGAGAAAAAATTCCAAAACCTGAAGTCTCATGACTGCCACGTGCTGATGACACAATTGCTTCCGATTGCGTTGAAGGGGATTCTACCAGAAAATGTTCGACTACCCATTGTGAAGTTATGCGCATTCCTGAATGCAATTTATCAGAAGGTAATCAATCCAGAAAGTCTATCAACGTTATAGACATATGTGGTCCAATGTCTTGTCAGCTTCGAGTTGGTGTACCCGCCATCCTTCTTCAATATTATGACACACCTCCTAGTTCACCTAGTCAAAGAGATTACCATTCTCGGTCCTGTGTTTATACACAATATGTTCCCCTTTGAGATGTTCATGGGAGTCTTAAAGAAATATGTTCACAACCGTGCTAGGCCAGAAGGAAGAATCTCCAAGGGTTATGGAACAGAGGAGGTAATTGAGTTTTGTGTTGACTTTCTTCCAGACCTTAAGTCGATTGGTGTTCCCGAATCGCGCCATGAGGGAAGAATGAGTGGAAAAGGCATGCTAGGAAAGGAAGCAAAAATATTTATGGACGGACATTCTTTCACTAAAGCACACTACACAGTTCTACAAATGTCCACCTTGGTGATTCCTTATATCCAGGAACACAAGAATATTATACGTTCCAACAACCCGAGACTGTCTAAATCCTCGATTAATGATGAACACATGGATAGTTTCAGCGATTGGTTGCAGACAGAAATCATGAATAACAATATTGTTGGAGATCAGCTCTACTTGTTGGCCAGGTCACCATCTTTGACTGTACTGACTTTCCAAGGGTACGAGATAAATGGGAATACATTTTACACGATCGCACAAGATAAAAAGAGCACCAACCAGAATAGTGGCATCCGTTTCGATGCAACCAGATACAATGGAACAAAGGACACATATTATGGTTACATATAAGAGATATGAGAACTTGACTATGGACCTAATTTTGAGGTCCCTCTATTTCGGTGCCAATGGGTCAAGATGACAGGAGTAAAGGTAGACCAGCAGTACGGAATGACAACAATGGATCTCAACAATCTTGGGTACAGAAACGAACCATTCATTCTAAGCAAAGATGTGACTCAAGGTTTCTATGTGAAGGACATGTTACCCAACCGAGGAAAATAAAAAATAAGAATTCTAGTACATCATGCGGTGAGCCGAAACGACACATAGTTCTTTCAGGGAAAAGAAAGATTGTGGGAGTGGAGGACAGGACAAACATGTCAGAAGATTATAATAACTTTGAAGAAATTCCGCCCTTCAAAGTGAAAAATGACCCAAGCATCGCGTTAAATAATGAAGATGCTCCATGACTACGACAGAAAAGTATACAATGGCGGCACTAGTTGGTGATAACGTATTAAACCTTCATGGTTCATGTAATATTGCTAGACTATTTTGTAATAATGTATCAAACATTGCAGATTATCCATATCATGCGTGAAAACATTGCAGATCTCTTCCTCTTCTTAAACCATTCATAAACTAGGTTTTTTAAAATGTTTGAATTTTCAAAAATTGTTACTAGTTTAAATAATTAGAATAATTATTTTATAAAACAGAAAACGTATTTGAAATGTTTATGCAATTTTAAACAGTTTCCATATAGAAAGTTTCTCCAAATTCTAAACCATTCATAAAATAGGTTTTTAAAAATGTTTGAAAATTCAAAAATTGTTACTATTTTAAATAGTTAGAATAATTATTTTATAAAACAAAAATGTATCTGAAATGCTTACGCAATTTTAAACACTTTTCATATTGAAAGTTTCTCCAAATTCTAAACCATTTGAAATGTATTTGAAAAAGTATTTGAAACGTGGCAAAGGAAAAAATTGGCGGTAGAAAAAAAAACTGAAATTTTGGGCCTTTTGCCCCGGTTCGTGTTACCAACCGGGGCAAAAAGGGGGGAGGTGGGCGGGCAAGCGAGGGCCCACCTCCACCCCTTTTGCCCCGGTTGGTAACACGAACCGGGGCAAAAGAAAACCTTTTGCCTCGGTTCATGTTACCAATCGGGGCAAAAGACCCCCGCCTATATAACCCCGGGCGGTTGCTCCGCCTGGTGCTAAGGCGTAGAACGACGAAGTCCTAGATGACGAGAACCAGAACGACGCCGTTAGGCTGCCCGATTTTCGCCGCCGGGGATCCTCTCGCTGCCGCTCCTCTACGCCTCCTCCCGCGCCGCCCGTCCTCTCCTCCCGCGCCGCCCATCCTCTCCTCCGCGCCACCCGTCCTCTCCTCCTCGCTTCCCCGCGCCGCCCATCCTCTCCTCCACGCGCGTCGCTCGAGATCGCCGCCGGCCCTCCTCGCCCGCACCCAAGCCCTCCTCCTCGCCGCCGTGCCCTCCTCCTCGAGGTAAGATTGCCTCCTCGCCGCGCCTTCATCCTCCACAATTGTAATTTTTTAGTTAATTAATTTAATTACATTGTTAGTATTAGTGTTAGATTAATATTAGGACTGTTAGTAATACGTGATGATGTTAGTATTAGGTCTTAGAGACTTAGAAAAAATTTAGGTCTTGGAGACTTAGAAAAAATTTAGGTATCAGAGACTTAGAAAAAATTTAGGTATTGGAGACTTAGAAAAAAATTAGCTCTCGGAGACTAGCTATTTTTTTCTTAGTGAATGTTTAGTTTAGAAGTGAATTAGGTTTTTCTTAGTACCATTAGATTAATTTTATAATACAGGAATTTTAGTTTAGAAATTTACTTAGTGAATGTTTATAATTAGTAGAATTTTTACTTAGTGAATTTTTACTTAGTCCATATATCATGCATGTGTTTTTAGTTTATTTTTCTTGGCGATGATGTCTCTGTTGGACCCGACGGGAGATGTCCGGGACTGGGCCCCGCCGGGTTGGCACTGGGAGGTCCTTACTACCGGGACACGAGGCTTGGTGAGAAATCCGGGTGACGTGGTCGACCCAGATATTCTTTGGTGGCCATCGCGTGGGCCACGGTCGGTGTGGAGAGAGCCGACCCCTAAGGAGGTGGTACATCAGCATATCAGGGAGGAGGAGGAGCACGTCCGTCGCTACATGTACTTGCTCGATAGGGAGTATAGCAGCGTTTGGTCGATTATTCGGAGGGTTCCTTACCATGTGAGCTATGACCCTGTGAGAGTTCCTTACCTATGGACGCGTAGCACCCGCGACTCAGCACCCCGCGGCTTAGGACCCGGTCGGAGTTAATTAGTTTGAGAGATGTTTCATGAATATGCATAAGTGATATTATTCGATCGTGATGTATTAGGCTTAAATAAAATGAACCCGAGCTATGTATAAGTGATATTATTCGATCGTGATGTATTAGCTAGAGGCATATTTTAGTACCATTAGCTATTTTATTAGTACATTAGCTATTTTATTATTTTTTTCGAAATGGGTATCCCCAATCTCTGCATCGAGTGATGCACACATCTGTTTATTTATTATTAAAAAAAGAGTATCGAGTACCAACTCCTTACATCATCTCAGCCACGAAGGTAAATGAGAATAAAACATCCATTAGGAACGCAGCCAAATAAACCTACAACTATGAAAGCCTAGGATTATGCTGCCACATATGACGGGAGAAAAAACTCTATGCCACCGAGAGTAGTCTCATGCATCCATCTCCCATAAGCTTGCGCTGGTCCAAAGGAAGGAGTAAAGACCACTGCTGAATCCAGTGCACCGCCATATTGATAACCTGTAAGACATGAACGTTTTCTTTTCTGTTAAACACAATATTATTCCTGCAATTCCATAAAGACCAACAAATAGCCGAGACACCTATATGAATTCTATTCTTGGTCTTTAAATCCACCCCATTCAACCAATTGCCAAACATATTAGTCACATTGGATGGAGGTGCAATATTGTACGTACAGAAGACTACACGCCAAACAAGTTTAGCAAAAGGGCAATCTATAAACAAATGATCAACAGTTTCTTCATTCCCACAAAAAACACAATGAGTATCACCTCTCCATTGTTTCTTAACAAGATTATCTTTTGTAAGCAAAACTTTTCTATCTAAGAACCACATAAAAACTTTTATCTTTAGGGGTATTTTTAATTTCCAAAGGTAAGTTTTTCAGAAATCTAGTATGTCCATTCATTAAATCCTCATACATAGATTTCACTGTAAACAAACCATTAGAAGTTAAATTCCAATAAAAGTCCTCCTTTGTTCCCACTAAGATTCCTTCTAAACACTAAATTTAGTGGAGGTGCTTGATGAAGAACAGAGTGAACATTCACATTTTTTATGTTGCACAATATTATAAAGAGCAGGATATTGGTCCATCAAAGGGGTTTTACCTAACCATGTATCCTCCCAAAATCTTGTTGTCTCCCCATTACCCACACGAAATGAGCCTCTAAGGAAGAAGTCCTCCTTAATCCGCATTAGTCCCTTCCAAAAGGGAGAATCTATAGGTTTCGCCTCTACTTGAGCTAAAGTTTTACTCTGAAGATACTTATTTGACAACAATTCTTGCCAAAATCCTTCTTCATGTAGCAGCTTGAACAGCTATTTGCCGAGCAGGCATTTATTTCTAAGCTCAAGCACCTCGACTCCTAAACCTCCCTGATCTTTGGGTCTACAAATAATGTTCCATTTGGTCAATCTATATTTTCGTTTGGTCTCATCGCTCTGCCAAAAAAACCGAGATCTATAAAAATCAAGCCTCTTCCTAACCCCCTTAGGAATCTCTAAAAAGGAAAGCATAAACATGGGAAAACTTGTTAAGACCGAATTAACAAGCACCAACCGATCCCCATAAGACAACAACTTCCCTTTCCAACATCCAAGTTTGTCTTCGAAACGACTTTCAATTGGATGCCACTCAGCATTACAGAGGTTTCTATGATGTATTGGGATACCAATATAATTGAAAGGTAGCTGACTAGACTCACAACCGAAAATATGTTTATACTGATCCTCTACCTCAGATGCCTTCCCAAAACAAAAACTTTGCTCTTATGAAAATTAATTTTGAGGCCTGATAATTGTTCAAACATGCATAATATCAATTTCATATTGACTGCTTTCTGAATGTCATGTTCCATGAACAAGATAGTATCATCAGCATATTGTAAAATAGACAAACCCCATCCACTAAATGAGGGATAAGTCCACTTATCTGACCATCCTCCTTTGCACGAGCAATAAGGATTGCCAACATATCAGCCACAATATTAAATAAAATTGGAGACAGGGGATCCCCTTGTCTTAGCCCTTTTCTGGTTTGGAAATAATGACCAACATCATCATTTACCCGAATACCAACGCTACCCCCTTGCACAAATTGCATAATCCATTTGCACCATTCAGGAGCAAATCCTTTCATGCGCAAAGCTTGCAAAAGAAAGGGCCATTTAACTTTATCATATGCCTTCTCAAAATCAATTTTAAGAATAACACCATCCATCTTCTTCGTTTTAAGCTCATGAATGGTTTCATGTAGGATAACAACACCTTCTAAAATGTTTCTTCCTGGCATGAAAGCAGACTGAGTTGGTCTAACCACTTTTTGCACAACCTGAGTAATACGACTAGTACTCACTTTTGTGAAAATCTTGAAGCTAACATTAAGAAGGAAAATAGGACGATATTGTTGAATTTGCACCACATTATATTTTCTAGGCAACAAAGTGATGACTCCAAAGTTCAGCTTAAACAATGGCAGCGAACCATGTTTTAATTGATGAAACATTGCCATTAGATCACCCCGAATAACTTCCCAAAAAGTTTAATAAAACTCCGCAGGAAAACCATCAGGCCCCGGAGCTTTATTAAATTCCATCTGCGAAATGGCTTCATACACTTCTTCCACTAAGAAATCAGTTGTAAGAATGTTATTTTCTTCGGGTGATAACTGCGGTATATCATGAATAACATTTTCATTAAGTGAAACAGAACTAGGTAACGAATCCTCAAATAGTTTTTTGTAATATTCTATAATGTACAACTTAAGATTCTCATCACGAACAATAGTTCCTTCATCCTGTTCTAATTGAATTATCATTTTCTTTCTATGTTTGCCATTAGCGATAAGGTGAAAATATTTAGTATTACTGCCCCCTTCCTGAATGTGTTTAACTTTAGCTCTCTGAGCCCATTTAGTCTCTTCTTCCCGTCTCAAAATACTTTACTTGTAATTTGCCTCTCTCAACCTATCTCTCTCAAGTGCCGATAAAGGAACACTTTCAGCCCGAATATCTAATTCATCAATAATACAAAGCAAACGATCTCTCTCTTTTTTATATTTTTCACTCTGGTTCTTGGCCCATCCCTTAAGAAAACGTCGCAAATGTCTAATTTTATTTTGCCAAATATCAATAGGTAAATCACCTTTAGTGTAAGCCACCCATTCCGCAACAATCAAGTCATAAAAACCTTCTAGCTTTAGCCACGAAAGCTCAAAAGAGAATTTATTCTGGTTGCCAACATGAGCCCGCACTCCAGAGTCCACTAAGAGTGGAGTGTGGTCTGAACCAGTCCTAGTTAGAGCCTGCACCGTAACTAGAGGAAATTTTTGTTCCCATTCCACCGTTGTCAAAATTCGATCCAACTTTTGGAATGTCTAATTCTCCCTCCTACTAGCCGACGTGTATTGTCTACCTGACAACTCAATCTCTTTCATATTCAGACTTTGTAGAATTGCATTAAACATAATAGGCCATCGTGGGTTATAATTATCGTTGCTCTTTTCTTTAGGATTCCGTATAATGTTAAAATCCCAACCCACCTTCATTGGTAGTGTTTCATTATCACAAATACGAACTAGCTCAGATAAAAACTGGGGTTTGAACTCATCTTGAGCAGCCCCATAAATTGAAACTAGGACCCAGTCGAAGCCGTCATTCTTTGATCTAATAGAAAGCTTAACACAGAAATCTCCCACGTCAACCTTCTTAACTTGCAACGTAGAAGAACTAATTCCGATAAGCATACCTCCTGATCTACCCCTAGGTGGTAAACAGAACCATGCATAATCCAAACTAGAAGCAAGGTGGCTTAAAAAAGGTGAAGCAAATTTGATCTTCCGGTCTCCGACAAGGCCATAACGTCCAATTTCTTTTCCCTTATCATTTCTTGAACAAATCTATGTTTTGCAGGGTCACGAAAACCCTCACTATTCCAAAACATGCCACACATGTTATGCATTTTGAGATTGATTATTTAAACTAATTCTGGCAATCCTCCGCTTCAAAGACACATAGTAGTCTTTCTTTTTCCTAGTCTTCTTTAAAACAGAAGTATGATCCGAACCATTACCATCTATCTCCTCCACCACACTATCCTCCTCAAAAGCAAGGTCCTGAGTTAAACTAGCTGCTTTATTCAAAACTAGGCTATTAGAAGGATCATAGCTACTGTTATTGAGATTGTTATGTAAAATAGCAATAGAATTACTTAAATATGAACTTTTAATAATTTTGGCTGACTCAATAGCAGATTGATTAGAATGACCCAAAGAGATTCCCAACCTATCTGCCCTATCAATAACCTCTTTATCCAAAAAGATAATATTGAAAGGCTAGGATTTAAATTCATACCTGAACCTATATCCCTTCTCGCAGCAAGAGCCATGGCTCTGTCCAATTGAGAATCGTCAGCGTTATGTTGAGCCTTGATGCATCCACTTGATCGAACCCCCGAAGTCCGTGTATCCTGGATGCCACCAAACTCAACCACCGTTCGCTGCACAGCCTCTCTATTAGTACTGCTCGATAATCCAAAGGGAAAAGCAGGCATTTGAGGGGTATAACACGAAGCACCCGAGCTAAAACAAACCTTCGTATTCACTGTAATGTTATCAACCAAATTAGACAAGCAAGTAGTATCTAAAATACTCGCAGAAAAATCAATAATATTAGTATCCATACCTCGAGACAGAGAAAGATCAAGTGGAAAGGGGAGGGCTCGGGAAGGTATCAACGAAGACGAACTTGTGATCACCTCATCCACCGGAAAAACTGGTGCTAAAGGAGCTTGTACCGAGCCAGCAGCCAAAATAGGACCGTTCACAACCGTGGTAGTAGAAACGAATATTTTCTCTGCCTTGGCTGCCGAAACTGCTGCTGCGGTAGGTACATCAGCCTCTGTTTCTGCCGTATCTGCTTCCTCCCCTGCCATGCCTGCGTGCTCTCCTGCCGTGACTGCATCAACCCCTGCCGTGGGTGCAGAACCGCTGCATATCTCTGCCGTGGCAGCAGTCAGAACACGGTTCCCTGGAAACGCGGTAAGCAGCTGCATGTGCTGCGCCGTGTTACCTTCCGTGGCGACCACGGCTGTCACTGCTGCTCCCTCGAGAGGAGCCACATCAGATACGACACATAATGAGTCCACACCAGGTGTTTCCCCACCCCGCAGGCGGGTATCCGAATCAGACTTGGGTGAAAAAAGCGCAGAGATCTCTTTCCTAGCACAATCAAAGGATTGCGTACTGATGGTGAAAATAAAACCCCTCGTTTTACCGATGAAACAGTAGGTTTACTCCCACCATTGCCCTGGTTAGCATCAGCATGTTCCATTGGAGTTGTGTCCAAAGCAGAACTTTTATTCTTGCCAGTTAACTCGTCCACTTTATCCTGAAAGTCATCACCAAGGCCATCTGAATCAGTATCACTGTCATCATCCTCTGTACGTGTAACCATATCAACATCAGAATTAGGGAGGGACGTTAAACCGATGACCATCTTGTTCCTGTTAAGAAGAGGTACTACAGGCGGTGATGATCCGGGGAAAGGAATGCGAGAGTTTCTGGACTTCTTTGAAACTAAATAACGTCACATATGTAATATTATATGGTTGGTGAGATATGAACGAAGTTGAACCCTTTGGTGCACATTCGTAATGGTGACATTCCTCAGAAATCCCGTCCGGTGTTATGAAGAATGTTGCCGTTATGGATGTGCACAAAAGGGTCCAATTGTGTTCGGATCTCACTATATTACATATATGATTTTGTTTAATTTTAAAGATGTCCAGAAACCCTTCCTTCCCCCGCATCGCCATCACATGTACTACCTCGTAACAAGAACAAAATGTGAAGGTCCAACTTCACAAAAAATTAGTTAGAGGTTTGAAGGAAATCGATGAAATTTGCAGCAATTTTGATGAAATGGATGCTATTGGCTATATTTTCATTAGATGATATGCAATTGTTGCGAACTAATGAAATTGATGCTATTAGTTAGTGCGGCTATGACAATTACTTATGATGTTATACATTTTTGTAGCCATGGCGAGACCTCCCCGACGCAGTTCGCGTGCAACCGGTGGGCGCGGCGCCGTCCCCGTCGAAGAAATCACTCCCGTACAACGTGGTGGACGTCGACATGGACGCCCACGTGGATCGCGTACATTGAACGCACATGGTGGTGGCACCCTAGCCATCAAGGAGAAGGAAGCGACGCCTCCTACTGGTGGACGTGGACGCGGATCACGGGGGGCAGCAAGCGCTGCACAGGGAGCAAGACGCGGTGCAAAAGGGTCAACACGCGGTAAACGGCGCACCGCTGTTGTTGCGGCGGAGGAGGCTGCGGCGACGGCGGAGAAGGAGCAGGAGGAGGAGGAGGAGGATGACGGTCTCCGGCTATCGGAGTTCTACGTCAACCTGTTCGACCCACTGCGGAACAGGCTTCGTCTTCCTCAAAAGATATCGGTGATCCTCCTCGAGCGCAATGGGCCCTTTAGTTTCACCCTCCGGTTGGAGGGCGGCGACAACGGGCCCGTGCACGTGGTCCTGCAGCGACGTGACGATGACCTCTACCTGCGCCATGGGTGGGGGCGGTTCGCGCGCATGCACAACCTAAATGCGGGCAACATGCTCACATTCAGGTACATCAATGACGAGGAGGTGGACGTGCTGGAGGTGAAGATCTTCGACGACACCTTAGTCCGCCCCCCTTGCTGCCAGGATAGCTCGTCTGACAACAGCTCCGCCTCCGAGGCTGAGAAGTCTGACTCCGGCCAGTCTAGCTCGGGCAAGGCTGCCTCCGACGCCGAGGCGTAGTATGCTTATGTCGCTCTATTTATATGTCGTACTATGTTTGTGTCAAACTATGTTTAATTATGTCATCGTGTCGAATAATATTTGTATTCGTGGCAGACTATATGTTTATGTTATTGATCGTTTTCATTTGTGTTTTTGTTCGATAATGTTTCATCTTTCTTACTATAAACGTTAAGGGCAGAGAACAGGAAAACAGAAAAGAAAATAGAATTTCTAATCTACTGCAGAGAACCTTTTGCCCCGGTTGGTAACAGGGCGCCGGGCTGCTCGCTGAGCAGAGCCCACGTGTGCACGCCTTTTACCCCGGTTGGTAAGCCGACCGGTGCATAAGGGGAGCCTTTAGCCCGGGTTTGGCAAACCCGGTTGGGAAGCCGGGACATAAGGTCCTTCCCAACCGGGGCTAATGCCCTCTTCTGCACTAGTGGTAGCATCTGCAAGTTAAGTTTGTGAAGGCTCATGTGAGCTGTCAGGTATGATTCGGTGTTTCATTGGCCTGATATGAAAGTGAGGGTGATGAGAAGAAAAAGGGTACCTGCACGCGAATGGAGCGAGCCCCGTGCATCCTGCCGGGCGCTCCTGCGCCGCCGGCCTGATCTCCCGCCTCCAACCGCCTCCGTCGCCGGCGAGACAAGATTCGGAAGCCCCTCGTCCTCCTCTCTCCTCTCATCCAGCTGCCAGCCGATGAGATGTCCGTTCGGCTCGCTCGCTCCCGCGTCTGCGCGGGCGACCACGCCCCTGCCGGAGCCGCCGCCGGCCTAACTGCTCCGGCTCCTCCTCCCGAGCTCTCCCTCCGCCCACACGGCAAGCCGCCTCCTCTGGCCTCCATGCCCTCCTCAGGGCTCCTGCACGCGGTGGTCGCTGCAGCATCTGAGCCGGCGCCTCCGCCCCCAACCTCTCGCATCCGCTCCCTACCGGCTGCGGCCGCCCCGTCCTCGTCGGCCAACCTCTCCCTGCGTCCGCGCCAGGTCCCTCCGCCCCCGCCGGCCGTGATCCCCGCATGTTTCACTCCCCGCATGGTCGCGCCCATCCCGGAGGTGCCGCGGCCGCGGCTCAAATCGCTGGTCGTCGGCGAGCCCTGCTTCCTGTCCTCTCCGTCCGGGCCGGCCTCGATGGTGGAGGTGGTGCCCCTGTCCGAGCTTGTTCCTGATGAGGAGGTCGCTGGTGGGGTGGGGTGCCAGCCCCCCAGTTATGGTTCGGTTCGCCTCGACGACGACCACTGCGCTCCGGCCTCGTCTCCTGTCGTCCGGCAGCGTGTTGATGCGGAAATTCCTGTCCTTGCGGCTCCTTCCGTTGGGACATCAGGGCTCAAATCGATGGTGGTTGCAGCCACTGCCGATGAACTGGACCTTGAAGACGGCGTGGTCTGCTCTGGCGCAGACGACGGGTGTTGGGAGACGGTTGGCCCGAGGCGCCGCCCGCGACATCCCCCGTCGTTGCCGCTGTCGCGTCCTCGTCGCCCTCCTGGCCTGGCTTCTTCTGAGCGTGAGGCTGCCTTCAGGAGGTTGCTGCGGGGGCTTTGCTATCGCTGCTTCTCCCCTCGCCATTTCGCCAAAGAATGCAGGGACCCAATCCGCTGCCTCACCTGCCGCCGCTCTGGGCACCAGGCAAAGGATTGACAAGACCACCTCGCCATCTCGATCGACAGCGCCATCCCCCGAACCCGCGCTTCGTCCATTGCTAGGCGGCCCGATGCTGCATCCTCATGGGCCGAGGTCGCTGCTGGCCAGGTTTCCCAGCCTGCCGTGGTTCTTCGCCCCGAGCCGGCGCCATCAAGCTCCACCGCTCCTCCGCCGCCGCCCTTGGAGTACTCATGCTACCCGTCGCTTCATCAGCCAGAACTCGTTCATCCGTGCGCTTGCCTCCACGCAAACGAGTTGTGTGCCATCCTCTTCGACCTGGCGACCTCCCTTCGGGCTGAGCTCAAGGAGCTCGTTGCCGACGCCATTGCTCCCATCCTCGCCGCTTCAGTGGGCGTGCGCGATCGGATCGAGCTTGCGCACGTCGTCCCGAAGCGGACTTTGTCCCTCTTGCCTTCTCATTGTGGTGACGAGCACTGCGGTGTTGAGGTGCTGGTTGATGATGCGGCGCGCCTGTTTGTGGAGATGAAGGCGAGTGGTGGGTTTGATCCCTGCGACGAGCTCTTGGCGCCATGTACATCATCTTCGGTCGGCCCTGATCTAGGAGGAATTGACGCCCCCCTGGTTGGGGTGCTGCAACTTTCCATCAACTCCTGCGCGGAGACGGGAATGTCCCCCCTCGACGTCGACGGGGCGGTTGCTGCGCCTCTATCCCCCCTCGTCGTCCATGCGGATGATGCGGGTGATGATGACGCTGCTCCCCTCACCCCATCTGTCGTCGCGTTGCGCGGCGTCGCCGACCTGTTCGCCCCGCCGGATGTGCCGGTGCTGCCCACGCCTCCTCCGCCGACGCCTAGGGCTCCAGTGGACCCTCCCGCCCCCGACCGTCGCAGCAGCAGGCTCGTGGCAAAGCCGATTCTCCCGGCGGTCGATAAAGCGGTGCGTGTTCTCCACAAGAAGATGGGGCTCGACGTCGGTGATATGCCCCTAGTGCAGGCTACGAAAGTTTTTGCGAACTCCCTCAAGACTCCGCTTTCAGGCTCGGCGCTCGACGCATTGTCGACCCTCTTCAGGCTGAATTTGCCGTCGATGACGGCTTCAGATGAAGCTTTGATTGCCCTCGCTGGCTCAGGGGGCAGTGATTTTCCGACTCCGGTGGCACGGGTTGACTTTGCCTGATCTTCTTGCTGGTCGCCGGTCGACGCCGCCTCGTCGCGAAGCTTGAGAAATGACGATCTTTCTTAGAGAGAGGTTGGATGGCGTAGGTTGATTCGGACCCTCGTGGGTGCTAGATTTCTAGCTCTGTTCTTTTTCTTTGGCCTCGGCCATGTCATGTTTGCTTATTCTATATCAATATAAAAGACAAATCTTTTGCCTTATTTCAAAAAAAAAGTGAGGGTGATAAATTATTTGAACGTGTTGTGCGTCATACCCTTACAGCAAAACGTATAGCAATAGAAAACTGGACAAAAATAATCGACTGATGTCAAGTCACATATTTTGATGGTATTTGTTGCTGATGATCAACATTTCAGTTTTATTTACGACATGTATAGCGAACTTGGCTGGCAAAAAGCCAACATGGGAAAAGAAAAAGAAACATCTCATCATAAGCAAATAACCTAAAAAATAAAATCGCACTGACCAATTTAATAAACCAGAGGAGTATTCACGATTGTCGCATTGTGAGGAACAATTTTTTGCCACCCAAAAAGTACTGAGTAATACACAATCTAATTTGAAATAATACATAATGAAATTATGAATCGCTAGTGTAACGAATTCGTGTGTTTAGGAACTGGCGCAGGCAATGTCCATGGTCATTGCGTCTGCCTTCTCCACCTTTGCTGCAGTCGCATTGGCACGGCAGTGCTGTAAGAGGCGTGCAGGCCAAAGAGGTAGCATGCGAGCAATGCCAGTGTCCATGTCCTGCGCCACATGAAAGGACTTGTCGTCGATGAACCCAAGTAAAAACATGTTGCTGAAATGGACGCCGATGGCAGCCAAGGCACCCCCACCTGCAAGTACAGCGTCGTCGTGAACCCCCACCTGCATATGAGAAAGTCCATGCGCCGTAAAATTTTTCTTCCTTTGAAAATCCTTGCAAGCAGGGTCTTCCACAGACGACGAAGACGAGGATCAGATTCAATGGAAATTTTCTACCTCGGAAAGCTATGGTGCTGCCTCTGCCTACAAAATGCAGTTCGTCGGCTCCTACTCTGTCATCGACGTCACAAAGCTATGGTGATCCAAGTTTCAACCCAAGTGCAAGATATTTTTGTTGCTCTGCTCAGGCAAAGCATCCTGACGGGTGATATGTTGGCTGTCCGAGGAATTGATGATGGCAACCTCTGCGTTCTTTGCGTTCAGGAGGAAGAAACTGCTGCCCACCTGGCTTTGCAATTCCGGTTTGCCTGCACGGTCTGGTTCCTCCTTGCGCTGTGGAAATATGCACCTGATTTGGAAATCCAAATACAGCAATTCTCATCTCTGGTCTGGTTTCAAGATGGCAACACTGCCGAAGGACGAGCTCATGGTGGGGATATATGGGGTTTGGCATATCTGGAAAGAGATATGTCCACAGCAGACTTACCTCTCGGAGCACCTGCTTGTTGATCTTCTCCGGGATGATCTGTTACTGCTTGGCACTCACCTAGCAAAGCGGGCCTGAACAGCTCACCTCTTGGAGCCCGACGAGAAATCTGTCTTTACAGCCCTTTTTCATTTACCGTTTCTTGGCTAGAGCCTCTCTAGCTTGTATACCAAACTTTGTTTTCTTCCCTCTTAATTGAATTGACGGAACAACTTTTGTGTTACCTCAAAAAACAAAATACAATGGCAATGAACCTCTTTCATATACAGCCCAACGATAGAACACCGGATTTTAGAAAAATCACGTAGAACAATGTGGACCATCCAAAAAGAGCAAATCGAAATGATTTGTCCTAGAATAAGATACCACAAGAAAATTTGCACCTTACTCAATTTGGTTCTAAGCATTATTGCTGTATGCCTTACATAGATGCAGTTTGTCTAAGCTCATTTTTGCATCAGGCACAATTACACATAAAAGCAGTGAAGTAAATGTATCGTGTTCAGTGGTTTCAGTTCTTCGCGATCAGTCGACGACGAAACTCTCCAAGAGCCCAGATGGGGTACAAGTTGCGGTAGTTGCCATAATTGAAGTAAAAGGAGCAATTGAAGCATCCAACGTGTTCCTGTCATCAAAGGTGAAAGTTCAGATTGCTTCCCGTAGAACTAACCTTCATCTCCAAAGTGTACCAGTAAAAAGCATGGTACAAAAATTACGTAGTATAACAGGGTTAACTACTGGCTAGGTTATCAGAGGATTTGACAGAATCGTAGTAGGTTTTGTGCCATGAAAACCTTTACCCTGAAGATCGTATGATCTGCAGGACGACATTGATTAAGAATTATGATCATATGCAGAAATTATATATAACTATTTATGTTAGTTTGCCAAAACGACTTATAATATGAAACAGAGGTAGTATAAAGCAAGGTTCCAGCTTTATTTCTATAAAAAGTCTATACACTATTGATAGTTTAATATTTCTGTAAGCCCAAATTTTCAATACATACTTGCTGGGGAAACTCTCCTGTGCCTAGTTGCATATTCATCAACTCTTTGGCAGCATGATATAGTGGTGCAGGATCTCGTTCAACCTGAACATAAACATCATATGAAAATAACATGTGGATATCAGAACAATTTAGAATGATATACTACTTGCTTAGAGTCGTCACGAATGAGCAATGGAGAAACATACCTGCCCAGCATAAATCAAAGCCAACATTGCCCAAGCAGTGTTCACTGCATGTGGGCTAGTAGCCTCCACATAAGCCTGTCAAATGCAGAGTGGAAACCAGAAATATCTTCACACTAGAATTCCACTCATCATGGCAACATATGGTTTAAACGGAATAATATTTAGCAAATTTGAGTTATACTTATTTTAATTGGCCGATTTGTGCAAATATTTGACCAAAGAACTCAACCCGGTATCTAGAAATATAATGGCTTTAAAGTGAAACATTCTTCCTAGTAAGTTCTTTATTTTCAATAAAGTTCAACCTGGTAATATAATGGTAGCATCAACTATCAAACTAGAATGCACATACATATTTTAATCACAATTCCATTATGCTCCAAGACACTATACGAGAGGTGAATAGTCTCTCCCCCATCGCGGTACAATCAAACAAAATGACACGAATAATTTCTCTGCTCATGTGACAACATCACTGTCAATCGATTACAGACTATGTTCATGTGAAAACATCACTGTCAATTGCTTGTAGAAGAAGAGTGAGCAAGAAAAGTATATGTAGAAACATAAATTTTCTGGGAGCATAGGAGCGGCAGTGTGCTTGAGTAGCGCATATCACGATGTACAAATAATACTTACAAGTAAATAATGAAGCATGAGTGTTTAGTGGCCCTGGAGTTGGACGAAAGATTTTGTTCTTAAAAGAATTTCCAGTACGATTTAAATTTCTGAAATATGTGTGGATTTCCGGTTTACAATAGTGACGTGACAGATACAACTATGGGTCACTTGTGACGGGAGACTAGTAAGATGGCCATGAGGTTGAACTCGTTTTCTCAGTAATATGAAGATATCACCCTCTACCTGGCATATCAAGGTAACAAATATACAAACCAAGCATGACACTACCAAACCCAAACAAACCATGCAGGTTGATGCAAAAAAAAAAAAAAATCAAGGATTACCTCAATTTCACTAGAAAGATAAGTCTCTCCCCATCCACCAGTGCTTAGTTGCTTTGACAACAGAAAGTTGCATGCTTTCCTTATGGAAGAACTATTTTCATATGTTCTACCAGTAGCAATTAACCCACGTACAGCGAAGAATGTTCCATAGGTGAAACATATACCCCAAGTGCCAAACCTATTAGATAATAACTAATTCATTCATTGACTGCAATTATTAGAAGTTCAAATAGTTAAGACTAACAAACTATTATTTGTAGATACCATGAGCCATCCTTTCGCTGTTTATCCTCAATAAACTTGGATGAATTTTTAATACATTTTCCTATATCTTCTTTGCGGTACCCCGGGTAAAGTTCATTGAACATAATTAGAGTCTGGAGCACCGACGATGTACATTCGACAGATCTATCAACAGGTTAAAACCCACGAATTAGCTCTCCAATTATAAGAAAAGAAAATTAATGATATTTTCTACAAGAAATAATATATTCTCGTTCTTACGGATAATCAACTATAATGTTCAGAAAACTCTCAGAAGGGTTGAGAACCTAAATAACAAAAAAAAAACCCAGATTAGTGTCAACATGTTAAAACAACAATATCATCTAGACACACTGAACAGAAATATAATAGCAAGAGAAATGACCCGTAAGCAGAAAATTAAAAGTTAAACGAAATTAACAATGTACATGCTAAATTTTCAAATAGGGGTCCCTTGGCTTGACTGTAAGATACTCTGTTTACAACATGGGTTATTTAAACCGATCACACAGAATTGTAATAGCAAGTCACACGCATAATTTGCGTACCTATTTTTTTCATACAATAAACTATAAATACTCACCTCTAATAGAGATGTAGTTCTCTTACACTCATATGTGGAAAATGTTCCATCTTTATTCTTCACGAGAGAAGAAAATTATGATCAGTAATAATTAATGTTAAGTACAAGGTTAAATAATTTTAAGAGAACACATAAACCATATATAAGAGTTATAAAAATAGAAGTAGAGCAATCTCGTCAGTATGATAAGAAGATGTTTTTAAAATACAATAAAGAAACTTATCAACCATACATATGAAAAACTACAATATATCCGTAAAAAAAAATTAAAGTACTTGTTATGATACAGAGGATTGTTTTTTTTCACCCATAAAAAAATATTGATAGTACAAATATGAGTGCTGAATGTGCAAAAAACCCAATAATGGAGGAAACTGAGAAACATATTGTAGATAATACTAGTTTACATCTTAGGCATGCCCAATATTTACTCAATAATTTGTGATGACAACAAAGCAACAAACTAGAAACAAAGGCAGGACAATATGTATTGCTACTACGAGTCTTATTTTTCACCATAGGATTTGAATGCCATACACCTTTTTTATGGTCATTGAGTAATTGAGATTGTGGCTCAGATATAGTAGAGATTTGGCATTGATTCAATAGACATAAGATGATCTCACCAAAGTCATAACCCAAAATGAACCAATCAAACTTACTTGTGGCTGATGCTATAAAGGCTCATGTTCAACATAAATTTCACCTCTCCAAACTCAATTTTTGATACACCATGAGTTTGTGATGTAGGAAAACACTATGTATTTTTCCTTATTATTTAAGTTCCTCATATTTCAGGTTTTCCAGGGAGAAGAGTCTCTTACTGGTAGCTACCTAAAATATCGGGTAGGAAATAGGATATTTGAGTGGAATTATCTCCAAGCAAAATGCTCTAAGGGAGGTTTTTGAACGGCATAAACTTAGATTGCTTTGATATTAGAAGTTAGGACATTAGGAATTTTTTAGTTTCTGCCATTCAGAACATCAATTGCTCTCACCAAAATTCTTACTTAGAGGCTCCCTTTTCTGAACTAGAAATTAATCCATCTTTGCTTCCTACTCTTATGGTGCTCTTGATTTTGATGGTTTTCCCTTAATGGTATGTAAACATTTTTTAGATGTTTTGCATGCTAACTTGGTTAGTATGTACCATTCCTTTTATGAGGGCAAGTTGGATAAAACATTTGTAGTTCTCTCCTTAAGTTCCAGGGCTATTAGTATACTAGGTTGTCCTTTCTGATTTGTGCTGAATTTCTAACTAATAGGCCTATTTTGATCATGAATCTAATCATTGTGGTAAATTGGTCTTCCTTTATTAAAGGCAGATATATTTTTAGAAAGTGTGGTTACTTCTCATGAAATCATGCATTCCATCCATCAAGGAATCTAAATCACAAGGGTCGGTTTTAAAATTAGATTATGAGGAGTCTTTTAATATATTTAGTCTAGATTTCGTGTCTGATATGGTTACAAAAGAGGGTTTCTCCCTAAATGGATATCCTGGATCAATATCGTTACCTTAATGATTTTTCAGGATGAAGGCCAACAATATTACCAGGAACTTCCTTTCTACTGGTAGAGGTATAAGTCAAGGAGACCCTCCATCCCCACTGCTTTTCTGAAGTCTACTCTGGAGGTGATGACACTATCCTTTTCTTCGAATGTGATATTGATTTAGGTACGAATTGCAAATGGGTTCTCACTCGCTTTGAACAAGTTTCTAGCATGAGGATCTAGCATAGCAAAGGTGAGGTTACCCCGTAGTGTCAGAACAACAAGATAACCAGTATTATTAGATGTTCGGTGGGCTATTTCCTAAATGATATGACTTGGAGTTCCTCTCCACCACAAGAAACTTAGGTGAGAGGATTTGTAGCCTCTAATAGATAAGATCTTGAAATGCAACCTCCTTCCCTATGCAAAAAAGTTATCTTAATAAGAACTTGTCTTGCTAGCATCCCGATTTTATCTTATGCCCTTTAAATTTTCTAGATGGGATCTAGACCTTATTTACACTCATATGGCAAATTTCCTCTAGAATGACTTTGAAGGTAATAGTAAAATTCACCTAGGAAATTGGCACTTAATCTCCAAATGGTAGAATATTGGGGGCTTGGTATTCCTAACCTAGAAAATGTCAATCTATGCTTACTTAGATCTTGTGTTATAAGACACGTTGAAAATGAGGACAAGTTGTGGAAAACTTTGCCAAATGGGAAGTATGACACCAAGAATCCAAACATATTCGAGCATATTGATGCACACATCTTCTTGTGGATTTGAAATTTTAAATGCCATTGTGTCGTTGCCAACAATCACCTCAATAATATGCTTCAACGAAACAATATTGATACATGGTAATAGGGCTTGTACGCTTTGATATGTTAGCTCTCCTGAAACCAGATACCACCTTTACTGATGTTGCTAATTTAGTAAACATTGCTTTCAATCAATGAACGCAAGGCTAAAAAAAAAACAAAGGATCTTCATATCATACTCTCCTTGGATAAATTTCCTATGGAAAATCTTTCTTCTTTGAAGTTTCTATTGCTTCTTCTAGGTCATCTGGAAGCAAAGAAACATGCAAATCTTTGACAATGTAAACCCTTATTTTAGTTCTTGGCCCTTTTCCTTTAGAAGGGAGTTTTCTGACAAATTTGTCACAAAATGAAGGATGATAATAGTCCCCCCTCATCAACTGGTTATACTTACTCTAATCCCCTAGGGCTATGCCACCTGTATCCCGCCTTTCTACTGTATATATTTATCTCTTAAAATAGGTTTTTTTACTGTAAGAGAACCCGCTCCAATTTTTGGTTAAAAAAAGTGGATATAGTTCAGTATCATTTATAATAATTACCTCAAAAAGTTGATATTAGTAAATAATGATAAATGACTTAATTAGAGACTTACCATAAAAGAAAGTAAGCAATCCACCGCATCATACAACCTTTCTCCCTTTATGGGCTCCCCAACAAGATTAGGAGATAACTTTGACAACAATAATAATGCCTAAAGAAGTAAGATTTATTAAGAATATGTGATTGGTGACATATCCAAGTACTATAAATTTTTTCACATGCAAGTTTAAGTGTATAATGATGAGAATTCGTATAATATAAAAACATCAAGACATTACATATTGCTTATGTACACTAGTCGTTCCTCCCTTTTCCTAGTTAGGACGAGAATTGGTATAATAGAAAAGCGTCCAGACATGCCATATTGTTTATGTACACTAGTCTTTCCTCTCTTCTCCTAGATAATTTCATTGACTTCTTTGGAAATTCTAGAAGCATTATCCATTTACATGTGCAACCATATGGGCTCAAAGGCGCCTAATTAATTATATTAAATCGATGTTTGATGTTTTGATTAGGATAAGTAAACTTAAACTACTAATAGTGAAAAACATGTCAAATTTACTACGCTCATTATATCATTTTAATGGTAAAGGACATTTAATAGATTTCTAGTTTAAAGAAATATCATAAGTGAGTTGTCTTGACCTTAAGTGCTTCCGCGCTACAATCTGACACAGACCAACCATTATCCGTTGTTGAGAGTGTCCATGAACCTTTTGACCTATGGCGGTAATAAGTTTCGCTGTTAGGATGGTTCTCAACAACCTATAAATAATAAAATTCATGTCATAATTAGTATACAAATAATATTTTTGATAATACATAAGTTCGCTGGATAGAAAATACCTACCTGTGAATTTTTAATGAACTCATGGGCTTTAAGTAGTGTTGGACCAAACTCATTCACAAGGTCTGTCGAGCAATAGGCTTGAACAATAAAAGCTATCTCCCAACTTTGACAACCATCATAAACCTATTGCAAAGAATAGGTGGAGAAGTATATGTTATACACATGCTTCTTCATGACACCCAAATACTTAATGCTTCTTCAAATAAAATAAAAACACATGTCTTAGACATGTGTATGCAATAAATTTCTCTTATCAAAGAAAAGTTAAATGTTACCAAAGTTGTATGAACATGTAAATAAATAAATAGGTACACAAAATTGTTGACAAGTTACTATGAAAAGTAGTATTACGTCCTTCAGTTGAAACATTGGAAATATTGAGCTCAATATGAAGTTTTCTCTTGTATTTTTTGTGGAAGGTTACTAGGTAAGTTGAACATTTTCTTATATGAACATATATATATATATACAAGAAGTGCAAAATGCATTATCATAGTTCTAAATTCTATTTTAATCTCATGGTACTATAGTACATGTCAAATGATTATAATTATAGTACATGTAGATTAATGCAATATAGTGCAAAAAATTTATTTCTACATAGAATTCTCTTTTACATGTTGCTACATTGCTTTGTGAAGTAGAGAATTCAAATTAGAGTTATAATAATGTCATCGGGATATAAATACTTTCTATATCTGGCAGCCAACATAGACCCACGTGGAGGTAGGGGCATAAATTCTAGGGTCAAAAGAGGAGAGTCAATGAGCCAAAAAACTCAAAGAAAAAAAAGGTGAACGTAAAAGGCAAGGAAAAAAGAATCATAAGGGAGTGACATGAATGGACTCTTCTTTTACTAGGTTAATAAACCATACACCTTTTGCACTTTTCAAGTTGGTTTCAATGGTAACTGAACATTCACAAGACCAAAAATGCACAAACAAACAATCTGCCAACAATAGAGGGAGGTTAAAATTGCCAAGCTCTACTATAAAACCTTACACATATTGGTCCTCGACAAATCGCAACCATAAACAAGTGGAGGTGTATACAAGTAGTGGACAATACATGAAAAAATAGTGTCACCTGTGCTTTCATACCATCTTCCGCAAGCCATAAATAATCATAGATCCTTGGAATATGTAACTTCAGTGCCTCTGAATTTGGATCCTCTATCCAACAACAAATCATATTTAGTGCCTGGCAATTAAGAAATGTTGTGCACGAGTTAGTTAAAATTAACTAGGTTGTGACATAAATTTCAAGATACAGGCAAGTATATAAGAAAAATGGCGAGAGTTTATTTGAATGGTCAAATCACTAATATGAAATTTAACAAATGAACTTGACATACAAGAGAGAATAATAAACAAGAACAATGTTTTCGAGTTTCATGGGCAGAGAATTATATGATTTTGTCCTTCAAAAGTACACCCTCCAATATATTAAGCATATGTTGATTTACTATTCCTTTTTATGCATATATTTAGTACAACAGACGTACCATGGTATATTATGCTAGACAATTGCATAAGGAGCACTGCAAACCATTTATTGTTGTGAGACTTCATATATCCTCTAATCAGTAAGGTACCACATGAAATGTGTGGATTCCAACAATATTGCCCATGATAGTTTTACCATAATATTTTCTAGATTACATGTTACAGGCAAATGACATATGAAGAGGAAAAATCCTTGAAGAGCATGCATGTATATGCAAATCAGCCTTGTCTAAGTACCCCAAAAACATCTCCGTCCATACAATATGAATTAGGTAAGACCCCAAGCTATTTTTTCTAACAAGTGTTGTAGATTTCACTAATATTGTAATTGATAGATGAAGAAGTACGACACACCATCTTCTAACATCACCTTGTCAATTGGACATATATTGATGTATTTAGTGCTTTCATCTTCGTAATGTATATGTTTCATGAGGTTCTTCAATGCTATGTCTCTTAACTTATTAACTGGCCAACAATTCAATACCGGCTCTACAAATTTGTTGAGGAAAGTCCAAATAACATTTTGAAGCAATGATCGTGGATAGCGAAGATCTTCCTGCATGCAGTAACAAAACATACATATGTTTAAGTTGTAGAAAAAACATCTATCTAGATGAAGAAGGGAATAAAGCTCAATTTTAATATAATTAAAATAGTAAGATTTGTAGTAAGTATATAACTTCAAATATTTCCTATATTTATTTAGTTAGCTGTTCCTATATCTAAAGTTTGATCAACAGTTTGACGAGTTGTGTAATGCTTGTTGCATAATATTTATACTCACTCATATTTCTCAGAATGTACTTTCTTCCTATTTTCATAACAAACTTGCAAAGGTGACAAAAGTAACAAACTTGACTCAAAATGGATGGGAACAAGTATACGTATGTATATTTATAATTTTCAAATAAACATAATGGGTAATGAGGTGGTTTCCACTTTGCAACAATACACATATTATCTATTATATCTTCTTCGACAATAAGGGTGAAATTTAGAATGAGCAGAGTTTTACTTAAACGAACCTTAGCGCAAGTATCACGTGCCTTGTTCCAATCAATATCAAGGTATGGTAAAGTGTAGATCTCTTCCCTTATTGCCATTATTAATGGTGTGATAGGGCCAACAAACTTCTTACCATAAATATAAGACATTGGCATGTAAACCAATCTACAAAAGCACCAGAATCGTCCTATTGAAGAGAAATTTCACGTGAACAAGGAAAGGGATTATGAAAGTAAAAATTCAACCGCGTAATTAAAGATCCATAATGCAAAACTCTTTTTTTTATTTAGTCACTTAAACAAGATAGCTTAGCACTAGAATTGCAGTTTCACAGCTAACAAGCAACTTTGTTCCTTGTTAGTTTAGAACCATCATCAACAATTTGCATGATATCAACCTATACTCATACTATCACATGGTCAATAAAGAGGTTTTGAATGATAGAGTAAATTTCACAAAATTTAATGCAAAGTCTCAAAACTAAAAAAAATGAATTAAAAATAAATTCATAAACTACATTATAATAAATTCCATGTTCTATAACTTTTTAATAGGTCATCGATGTCAATGAAAAACTTATGTGATGGAGACTACGGCCATTGGAACATTTCCCAAACTTAGATTATAAGAATTTAACTTTTACAATCCACCCATTTATTATATTGGAACATTTTGAAATTTAATAAAAATCTAAGTAATTAATATCACTTATAAGAACACATAAGCATGGACAAAAGAAGAACAAGAAAGTTAGGTAGCAAGAATGAATATTGCATCTAGTGTCGATTTTATCATGAGGGGCACTACGTGTGTATTTGGATTGTGACCAAAGTGCACCCTAGTAATTTTATGACCTACAAATTTGTATTTTCTTTTGATAGTCGTCAACATTTTGGAATGCCAATGCACGTTTTACCAACTCTAGTTCATTTTTCTAGCCAATTGTTGGCCAACTCATGGAGAAGCAACACCTCAACTAAGATTTTGGCTAGCCAAAATCTTTGGTAGAGAAAACTAGAGAAAAAACCAAGAGCACCATACATATGCAGAGGACTCAATAATATTTACCCACACAAAATGAACGAGTACCTGGATGAATTGGAAGAAAATGTGGGACAAGCCATAATTCTGGAATTATCGGATTATTTCCGGACCATTCATGCAAACCGAGAACCTTCAGTTAAAACACAAGTAGATTGCATTAGACTATCTTTTTCTTAAAAAAAAACAATCGTATATAAATTTAACAACTACAATTAGAATTTTGACGAGCAACATCTAATAATTCTAGGCTTGAGAGTTCATACCAAACATACCGTAGAAAATGCGGTTAACTATTTTGCTAGGGCTCATCCACTATATAAAAAAATATATGAAAATACATGTGCAAGTAGTTCACATTGGAAAGAACAAGCAATCATGGAAAGATATTCTATTTTGGTAGAAAATATTAGGTGAAAAAACGATCATCTGATATAAGTGGTTTGAATGACTTTCAACGTGCTTGCTAATTTCTTAATAATCTAGCACATCCATAAAAAAATCATGTACGAAAGCATTTTGTTACCCTTCGCTTTAATATTGTATGGTCTAGTTAGGGAAAATTTTCTTAACAAGTAGAGGTTTCAAAGAGAATCCCTGCAAGATACTTACAAAAGTTGCGATTTTAAGATCAAAGAACCTAGGGCCAAAAGAGCCATTTTTCACACATGCAAGCATACATATATTCTACATACTAGATTGTGTATTTTTTCCCATTCCATACCGAGAGCCATATCTTTCCCCATTGTGGTATTGCGGCTGCACTTCCACGCGATAAAATCCAAGCACGTCCCATGGTCAAGGCATCATTATGCACCTCGTCAAGAAGCCTTAAGCTTACATAGTTCAAGCATGATCCAAACATGGTGCTCGGCCCCAATACTTGAGTACCCCAACCACCATCTTCGTTCTACAGAAATTACACCCACACAACTTTGTCATGCTCTTTTGCACCATCAAATAGTAATGTATATAGAATATAAATACTAATACTAAATATTACTACAAAGTAGTTGAGACTGATGTTTGCATGCCTGGTGGTTGTAGATATAGCGGCAAATTTCACGGCGGTGTTCTGTTGACAGAACAATATTGAGTGATCCAGTAATATGTAGAGCAAATATCTGTAAGAAATAATCATCACAAAATGCTACTCACAAACCAACTATGGCATGTAACTCTTTATAAAGAGTGCAGGAGTGTTACACAATCCAATAAAACTGTGTAGCATCTGAAACTATTATAATAGACTCGTAAAACGCCCGATGCATCTCGTGTATCAACAACATAGGTTGGATTGTAATTAGATTGTTCTTATGTGCTACAAAAGGTAATCAAATGATAAAGCTTCATATATAGTATAGGTACATCAACTTTTACCACCATAAAGGTCAATACAGATCAACATTTTGGAAAACAAGTTTAGTACACTATCATTTAATTACTCGAAAATGATCTAACAAACAACCCGAATCACCATCCGACAGCAAGGCTTACACTTTCTCCTAACGATATCAACCAACTAAACATAAATTATATTTCAGGAAATAAAGTAAGGTCATGCATAGATAAAATGCTCACCAAGATCGGCATAATGAACATAATTCCACTGAAATCGCCGGCCCAATGCCCATCGTCGGCTTGCAGAGCAGAGTGTTGACTAAGGGCTCGCGTTAATGATGTTAATATAGTCTCTTCTGTGACTTCAGCACTGTCTACAAGTTTGATGGCCGGAAGATCCACCTGGAGATGCTTCTGTTTCGCATACTGCAATATATAACAGTACAAAGTGAGAATTTTACGGTATGTGATATAACTATTAAAGCCCAGATTGCACATCCAAATAACAAACAATAGAACAAGAGACCAAACATACGTACAGAGCTTGGAGATAGACTAGCTTTGAGATGTATGTGATACAACTATTAAAGCCCAGATTGAACATCTAAATAACAAACAGTAGAACAAGAGACCAAAAATATGCACAGAGCTTTGAGTTTTTTTTTTGTTTGTTTGTTTGAAAAACAGAGGGTCCTCCCTCCGATTTCCATTAAAAGAAACTAAATAGTCTTGTTACAGGCACCTATCCAACAAAAAAAAGAGAAAAGGAGCAAGGCTAAACAGGGAGGCCAGAGTTAACCTAAGACCTATCGAACTTCTGCATCCACGATGGGGTAGAAAAAGGAGCAAGCTCCCAGATTACAACTTCAGCAAGATAAGAAGCAATCCACTTTTTAGATTACTGCACGCAGGCAGCAGCAAACTATCCTAAGAGAGGAATAAACGGAGCAACCTACAGGATCTAGAGAAACAGAGCTTTGAGATCTATATCTATATCTATACCTAATAATAAAAGCACTAAGGTTTCTTGCTCCCAAATTTTCGTCCGTTTTTTCGTCCGTCACTTTTGGTTTCGTACGTCGTCCAAGTTTTGCCCGTTTCATGTAACATAGTCTGAGTACATCACTGGAAGTATCCAGAGACTGTCCTCCAGACCCCCACGCGTGCGCGTGCCGTGACCGTACGTCCACCCGCCCAATCTCTTCGCCTCAACAAAACCCATGTGTGTTCACCTTTTCCCGTCGGATCCCGTAGGCCGAAATTGCTCCTCTTCCCCGACGCGTATCTGGGTCTTCGGGACGGATAGGATCAGCATCGTAGAGGGAGGAGGCGATAGAAAGATTTAGTGCTGATGCGTTCATGCTCGGCACGGCCGCCGCCGAGATGAACACCTCCATGGGCACATGCATGTCATCGTCGTCACCACATCGTGCGCCGCCACCGTCGTGCACCGGTAGCTCGCGATCATCAGACCATCAGGCCTGCGCCGGCCAGTCGTGCTCGCCAGGGAGAGGATGATGGTGGCCAATATGGCGGGGGCGACCACATGGCACCCGAAGAGCCGGCTTACCCTGGGCACACGGCGTAGCGGATAATATCTGGCATCAGCTACTAGGGGCGGCCTTCTCAGGCTCTGCAGCAGGCCAGCACCGTCCGTGTCGCCAGGCGGCAGCGGTTGTCACGGGAACAGACAGTTCAAACGCTATCTAGATGATTAACATGGATCTAGCTGTCGCGGATAATGAGTACACATGCCTATGATGGGGTCTGTAATGTGCTTCTAGCTGATTAACATGGAGTCGGCCGGCCCCATATCTGGAGGATTTTCATGTTCCAGTTTCCAGCGATCTGAACACAACACAATGCTCACTGTTCAGCCCGTGTTCATGTCGCCGTTCGGCTGGCTTCCACAGAACTTCGTCTGCCGTTTCGTATGTCCACGATTACAATGACCTAACGAACTGTCGTCCCAAGGAATGCGATTGCACGGTCGTGATTGAATACTTCGTGTTCCTGTCAAATTATAATAATGATGATCGTTTATGCGTACAATTAGCCCATAGTATAGTACTGTAGTGGGCACCTGTTCATTACGAAATTATAGCGCTCATCATCGACATGACTACATTTGTTTATTTTATTTTGCTTGGGTTGCTGTATTTAGGGAGAGCTCACTTAATTATTATGTTTTCATGGTGTTTAGCGCTCTGAACTTCAGAAGCGAACATGGTTGCCTTATCTTGCTATTTTTCACGGAAACGTATTCTGAATTATATAATAATTTTGAGCCGAGGTTGGAAATTCCATGCCGGTTATTCTAACATGTTCAAAAAAAGAAATCCGTAGCAACGCACGGCCACTTTTGCTAGTAGACTAATATGTAAGCGCTCTGAAGATTGGTCCTTCCCAGTTGCCATGGTGAAGACTGTCTATGGAGTGCTAAGGACCTTAAACAGAGTCAATTAAGAGAAGCCAAGCAACGATTCCGATCCTAGAGCGAAATGCGATTTCTGGCCCAGCAAAGTCACAGGTACGCCGTACGCCATAAGCAGTGCGGCGTGGCGGCCGCCCAGATTGCTCGGATCGCAGTCAAGAGTGTGGTTTCACCGGCGCGCACTGCCTCGCCAGTGCGCCTGCTCTGGCCACTGCGATCGCTATGGACCCCGCGCCGGCCTCCGCGGCGATTCCTTGCCAGCGTCGGCGCCTGCGACCTCTCCCGCGCCTCCCTTCGCCGCGACTGCCGCCCGCAGGCAGGGCGTCGTCGGGTTGGCCGGCTACGACGCGGCTCCCTCCTCTGGCATCCCCCTCAGCACGGTCCGGAAGAAGGCGACGGCTCCTCCACACGTCGACGCGCCTGCCTCTGGGAGCCCGTCCGAAGAAGAGCACGTCTCTTTCATCATCCTATGTACTACACCACACACCAATGTTCGGAGGAGGAAACGCTGGGCTAAATTATCTCGAACAACACAGGTACGTATATATAGGCACGTATCGCGCCAAAGTGAAGTGAAATGCGCCCATGTGCATTTAACAACGTTTGGAAATTCATGACACACACCCTAAGCTATATAAATGCATTCATGCGTCCTATGCATAGAGATTCTCTTACAAACACCTACTATTCCTAGTTTGAAGACATGCCTTCATTTATTTTCTGTAGGGCCTTTTGATCTGCAAGATTATAAAAACATACTCATGGAAATAAATTGATCCTACCACAGGAAAATAAATTATATTTCCAAAATATTTGATTCCCACTGAAAATATTGGGTGTAAGAACGGGAAGTCATTTTTGCTCCGGAGCTCCCGTGCTCCCTTCGATTTAAAATTTTCAAAACATTATTTTGAAATTTTGAAAAAAAAAGAAAATAGTTCTGCATTTAGTCCATGATGTAGCCTACAAACGTGTAAAACCATAACACATTTTTTTTGTATTAGAGTCCATACACAAAAGATGACATAATCTTTTCTTTTTTGGATATTTGAAACATTATACTCAGATTTATACATTTTTCATTTGTGTGTAGCTCAAAATACAATGTAATACATGGTTGAGAACATTCAAGAACTTTTCACATTTTTATGAAACTTTGGAATATGATTTGTGAAGTGTTTTTTAAATACAGGTAGGATTGGAGCCAAGGAGTAAGAAATCTCCACTCGTGCAAAAAATCCTACTGAGTTCATTTCTATGAATCTAATGACCAACAAAGAAAATTCGTTAAATTTTGGTCTATAGTCTATAAATTTCTGTGAATCAAAGAGGGCCTAACTATTTTCTGGATTCATTAACTCATGGAAAATTAATTATTCTTTCCAAAATATTTGATTTCTCATGGAAAAAAAATATTTAGTGCAAAATTTCTTATTGAGTTCAATCAAATGAATTTAATAACCCAAAAATAAAAGTTGCTAATTCTCCGTGTGTAGTTCCTATAAATTTCTTTGAACCAAAGAGGCTATACTATTAATTTCTGGATTCATAAACTCTGCCTCATATAACAAGCTAATATCAGCAACTTCCATTTATTAGATGACACCATTATATAATGTTATTGTGGAAGACACCGAGTCGACCTACCAAAAACCAAGGGACCACAACACGCCGATAACACTGGATTTTTTAACGAGGTTTGTTGAAATTTCCTCCTCGCGGAGCATGAGTATGAGCACTTATTCGGAACCATAGCAAATCCATAAGGCCGAGGAATTGTACAAGAAAAATATATATAAAAAAGGCACATATAAGGTTCTTATTTTTAGTGTTAAATCCAGTAGCAGCTACTTGCTGGTTTTGTTGAGACAAATTTAACCTCCATGCATAAACAATCCAAATTTATAGCGGCATAGAGAGGACGTGTCCTTGTAGGCCAGTTCAATGGTTCAACCATCCATCCATTTTCGATCCGTGCAACTGCGTCTATATACTTAATTTCATGCATGGAGTATGCCGTAGGTTTTCTGTCATACATGGATATACCTGCGCACATACATACTTAGACATCATGTGTATATAACAATATACCTGCATGCGCATAAGAAGGTCCTGCGACTCCCTCTTCTGGAAGCGGCGGTGGGTGAACTCCCGGCGCACTCTCTCCACCTCGGCGCGCTCCTCCGGCGTGCCGTGGTCGGGATCGAACTCCCACACGGCCCTGCCGAGGAAGTTGTTCACCGACCGCAACCACGGGCCGCCGCCCTCCGACACCTTCAGCCTCCACATCTCCGACGTACGGGCACAGCTAGCTAGCTCACCAAGTAGTACTATTTCACCAAAAACAGGATGATTATTGCGGAGCACTATGCAGCAGTGATCGATACTCTACTTACATAACATGGATGAGCCATGCAGCGCACCGGCAGGGTTTATATACTACTCCAGTAGCTGCTGCCGCCAACCTAACTGAACTTAATTAAGTGACGCGGCATGGGCCGGAATGGCCCGCACATCCTCGTAATCTGTAAACTTGGAATTTATTGGGCACGCAATATTTGACGACGTGGGCACACTCCAAGTAGCAAAACGAAGAGCTAGTGTACTGTAGTGCATCTGATATCTAGTACTACTCCCTTAATTCCATGCATGGCCACTCTGTCGTACTGTAAATCAGAAGGAATATCTTCTAGAGAAGAAAGGGCTCGTTGGTCTGTCAGCGGCCCAAGTTTGATTCTCGCGCATTAGATGCATGGTGTCTAATCTGTTAGGCCTTGTACAATGTACTACCAACAGTATTAACTTAATCATGGAAGGTAAGGGCATCTCCAGTCGTTCGGCCCCCCCAGGTTTCAGATCGGCGCTCTTTAGCGATAGCGCCGGGCCGCACCAAAACCGGGGGGGGGGGGGGGGGATTTCACCAGCCGTTCGGCCGCCCAGAAAAGAAACCGGCGATATCATTTGAAAGTTCATCTTCCCGCTCCAAAAAATAGAGCCCTAGTTCGGCGATCAGCAGCCATAGTTTCGGGCGATCATATTACAAAAAACGCCACAGGTGGGCGATCAAATATAGTCCAGATCGAATCACACAGACGGGCGCGCGCGGCGTGGGCAAACGTAGGCGATCAGGCAGGAGCGTCGGCCGGCGTCGGAGCAGGCGGCGAGCTCGGCCCAGCATATCCTCCAGGTCGATGACGGCGTCGGAGTGGACGGCGGGCGCGGCATCCTTGTCGACGACGGGCGCGTCATTCTCCAGGTCGACGACGGGCTCGACATCCTTGTCGACCATGGTCGCGGCATCCTGTAGATCGGCGTGCGGGCTTGTCGGCGCGGTGGTGTAGCTGGTGCCATCAGACGACGTAGTCGGGGCCGGGGGCATGCTGATGTCGGTCAGGATGAGGTTGCACTGCGCCAGGAACCAAGCTCTCACCTCGGGGGTCATCGCGGCCGGGTCGCCGCCCGTGAGGAAGGCGAGGTCATTGTTCCTCTTCTTCGCCGCGGTGCCAGTCCTGAGGAGGTCGATTTTGACCCGCGAGTTGGCCATGAGCGCCGCCCACCGCTGTTTGGAGACCTCGTCCCTCTTGACGGCCTGGGCCTGGGCGTCGGCGATGCAGGTCTCGATCGACGCCTGGAGCTTTGCCGCTGCCGGTGCGCCGTCCCTCGCCAACTTGGCTTTCTTGTGGCCCATCGGCGGACGCCCTTCGGACGCACCTGCAACCACAGCGTCGGGAACGTACTCCTTGCCCTTGCCGATCGACTGCCGCACCTCCGCCCACTTCTCGCACTTCTCGATGAGGACGAAGACGTGGAGGAACTTGAAGTCGGAGCCCTCGTCGTTCTTGTACGCCTCCAGCATCCAGACGATCTCCATCTCGCGGTTGGCGCCGCTCTGCGGCCTCATCGAGATCTCCTCCTGGATGCCGTGCCATTTGTTGCAGGACGCCTGGATGTTCGCCTAGTGGTTCGCCATGGCCTTCTAGCCGCGGTCGGTGATGCAGCAGGCGTAGTAGGGGTCGATCTTGCGGCGCTCGTCGTACGCCGTTTTCACCCGCTTCCAGTAGTTGTCGACGTGCTGGTTCGCGCCGACGATCGGGTCCAAGCTGATCGTCTTCCACGCCTCGGCGAGGAGTGCGTCCTCCCTGTTCAGCCACTTGATGCGAGGCTTGGCGGGGGGCAGGGGCACCTTGGGTTCCTTGCGGGGACGGCCAGGACCCCGGCGCTTTCGGCCATCGCCGGTCTGATCTGTCCCCTCTGGCACCACCGGCGTCTCGTCCACCTCGTCGTCTTCGCCCTGCTCCTTCGTCGCCTGCGTGCCGGAGCCTTCACCGTAGTCGCCACCGCCCTGCGCGAAGAACTCCCCGCTGTGCTCGAGGAAGCCCGGGCTCGCCGCCTCCGCCATCGAGCCGGACGCGATGATCTCCTCCATGTAGCCGCCGCCATCGAGCCCGGCGAGAATCGCACGGCGGTGGGACGGGGAAGCTGCGTAGCCCGGCGCGGCACCATACATCATCGGCGGGTGGTAGGGGAAGGTGAGGTTGGGGTTGAAACCTCCCAGGGAGTCGCCTTCGACGAACCAGGCAGGCGGCGGGTGCGGTGACATGCATGGTGACGGCGACGGCGACTGCTTCCAGCCGGCGAACCTGGGGCCGAGAGGGCTCTTCTTCTTGGCGAGCGACGCCGCGGAGGCGACCGGCGTAGGTGGCTCGTCCGGCGCGGTCTCCTCCTCCTCGTCCTCCAGCTCGTCTTCCTCGGCGGCGGCCTGCTCCTCCGCCTGCAGCTGCGCCATCAGCTGCCTCTGCCGCTGCGCTGCCTCCCTCCCCCGGCGCTTGATGTTGGCCGTTTCCAGGCGTGACCTCTCGGCGATCCACTCCTTGTTCGACATGCCGGGCGGCCGCTCCTTCGACGCCCTCGGCTTGCGCGGTTTCTTGGCCGGTTCGGAGGCCGCGGGAATGGATACGGCGGTGGCGGCAGCGCGGGGACCTGTAAATCGGGCGGGAGCCATGGCGTCTAGATCTCGGGGGCGGGGGAAATGGCGGGAATGGACCGGGGGGAGAGGTACATGTGGGGGGAAAGTGGAGGGAAGCGTCGAAAAAAGGGAGGGAAATCTTCTTCCGTCGCCGACAGGCGTGGTCCACGCGCGCATTTCGCCCCCCCAAGCCGAACCCAGCGCGCTGGGTTCGGCCTGGGTTCGGCGGCGCCAAACGGCGCGAAAAACGGCGGAAAGTGGCGCTAAATCGATTCCTGGGGGGGCGACTGGTGCGAAACGGCGCGAAAAACGCCTCTTGGGGGGGCTCTGGGGGGGGGGCGGCTGGAGATGCCCTAACCTAATTTAGATATAGCAATCAAATATGATGTGCTATACTGAGTTATTTTAAGTCTTATCTAATCAAACAAGTCGAACTTTCATTGGAAAAAATGGTGTCTTCTGCGGTACCAGCTTTTGCTACTACCCAAGTAGGGAGTAGTATATATATAGTATGAATTCTAATCCAGCCGCTGATTCTTTGGGCAATTTAGATTTCTTTTGGCGGTTAATCCTTCTTTATCTATGGACGAGCTAGGCCCATAAGCCTTGTAACAATCGAGCAGCACATCGCGTCCTCGTCCGCAACGTTGGTACGAGTTCTTTACGTCGTGCTCATCCGCCGGTCCCACTACGAAAAAAAAGTAATACGCCAACGGTAAATATCGGGTCGTCGGCTTAGACCCAAAAGAGGCTAACCCAAATTGCGAATTTTTTGTTTACCTACGACGACGGTAATGCCGTCGGCCTATGTTTTTTTTTAGCTACGCCGACGGCAATACCGTAGGCCTAGTCTAGCTCTGTTTTTTTTACTTACTCGCCATTTTGAGCATAACTTTTGCATTCGAACTCGGATTTTGACGTTATTTAGCTCGTTTCGAAAAGTAGAAACAGATATACATCATCATGCATATTTTTTAATCTACATTCTTCAAAAAATTCCATGAGAAAGAACAGAACTAACAATAAAGGGTTAATGTTTTCGTCGGAGAGGGGCTGCGGGCCGTCGGAATCCAACCAAAAGTTAGGTGGTGCCATACCAAGTGTGTACAAGTGTGTTTGCATTGTAGATGTACAAGATTCCACTCTAGGATATTAGCGGTTTCACCGTCATCAGTTTCTCTCTAGTGAGTTTGTGGACTTATAGGTGGAAACTTCCACTTCAGTCGAATCAGAGGGAATTTTGTGAAGAGTTTGGGTATAAGTTTGTTTTGGGTGTTCCTAGGGGGTACCCTAACACAACCAAGCAAAAAGTTGCACTTTGCTACCCCCTTTTAATGCCGGTACCGGGTGTATACCTATAAGAAGGGTTTTTCTCCAGCGGGGCTAGGGTATCACCGGAGAGTGGCTCTGGAGAGTTGAAATCCAACAAAAAGCTAGGTGGTGCCATACCAAGTGTGTACAAGTGTGTTTTCGGTTGTAGATGTCAAAGATTCCACTCCGGAATGTTAGCGGTCTCACCGTCATCGATTTCTCTCTAGTGAGTTTGTGGATTTATAGGTGGAAACACCCACTTCGATGGAACCGAAGGGAGTTTTGTTAATAGTCGGGGTATAAGTTTGTTTTGGGTGTTCCTAGGGCTACCCTAACACAACCAAGAGAAAATTTGCACTTTTTTACCCCTTTTGACACCGATACCGGGTGTAGACGTATAAGCTGGGTTCTCTCCTACGGGGCTAGGGTTTCGCTTGAGAGGGGCTCCGGAGCGTCGAAATCCAACCAAGAACTAGATGGTACCATACCAAGTGTGTACAAATGTGTTTTGCATTGTAGATGTCCAAGATTTCACTCCGAGATGTTAGCGGCTCCACCGTCATCAGTTTCTCTCTAGTGAGTTTCTGGAATTATAGCTGGAAGCTCCCACTTTGGTCGAAGCGGATGGAATCTTGTGAAGAGTTGTGTATAACTTTGTTTTGGGTGTTCCTAGGGTCTACCCTAACACAAAAAAGCCAAAAAGTTGCACTTTGCTACCCCCTTTTGACGCAGGTACCGGGTGTAGACGTATAAGTGATACGTCATGAACGTATCTATAATTTCTGATGTTCCATATAACAGAATTTAAACTTGTTGCGGGCCACCAGACAAACCATCGACCAGACGCTCCATAAGAACATTCCGTAAGAACATTGACGAGACGATTTCTCGCACTTCTCAACACCACCGACGAGATCACCACTTTATTATTAATCCGCACAGAGTCTTCATCACCACCTTAGCGCCACCGACTGACCAAATCTAACTCCAAGAGACCTAACTACAATGTCATGATGCACATCTGTGGTCCCCCTCCCACCGTGGGTGAGATAGTCAGAGGAAGAGGAGACTTGTTTCCAGTTGGGGGTAGACGAGTCACTATGATTTTTTTTGCAAGCGGGGATGGCCAAGTTTTTCTTGCATCTCGTTAACTTAGTTTGTGCCGATACGTTAAACTCTACACTTTCGCTCTTAATCTTGTGATATTGAAAGTCCCACAAAAGGAAATCAAGTGCCGCTTCCCATGATGGAGATCCGAAGAATCGTTCGAGCAAGGACTATACTTATAAGTAGGGTCATGTTCACCACTAAGTATTAAGATTCCACCACAATGAGCATGCACATTCAGGTCAAGATCTTCGGTATATGTAGCGTCTCCGCCTCCTCTACACATGCTCATGCGTGGATGAAGCACATGAAGATAGGAGAACCTCAATTCGATAGAGTCAGATGAAATAATCCCGGTGCCTTCCATGCATATACCTATCAAATGCACATCCCTACTATGCATAAATAGATAATCCATTAAAATAGGAATTGTTAACTCTAATGCTAAGAAATGAAATGACGAATAAGCTATTCAACTTTTTCTTAGAGAAGCCTTCCTATTTATAAGAAAATTTTCTGGTAAAAGGTCATACTTGTCGGTGCTCCAGTAGATCAATATTTGAGAATCTTGTTTTGTGAGCTTGGTTATCAGGTAGGTTAGAGCGGCTATGAGAGTCTTAAATGAACGATTTAATTATCTTCTCTTTTTAAGAAGGTATAATTTCAATGATCACTTCCCTTGGCATCAAGAAAAATCCCAACCACTGGAGTTCTGTCCTTAGGGGAGCAACGAGCTAAGTAAAAACTAACACCATCTAGTAGTAGATTATCATGTCTCACTTGTGATGTGACTCCACTAAATTTCTGAGCCATTTGTTGGTCCGATTTTGCAAGGTACACAACATAATTGTGCAGAAAGTTGTTCGACCAACTCAGTCTGCTTTCATGCCTGGGAGACACATTTTGGAAGGTTGGTCATCCTGCATGAAACCATATATGAACTTAAAATATAGAAGACGTATGGTATCATTTCTAAAATTGGCTTTGAGAAGGCATATGACAAAGTTAAATAGCCCTTTCTCCAACAGGCTCCGCTTATGAAAGGATTTGCACCAGAATGGTGTAAATGGATCATGCAATTTGTCCAAGGAGGTAGTGTAGGTATTAGGGTCAATGATGACATCGGTCATTATTCGAAACTCAAAAAGGGCTTAGGCAGGGAGGTCCCCTTTCTCCAATCCCGTTTAATATAGTTGTAGATATGCTGGCCGTTCTTATTGCAAGAGCAAAGGATGATGGTCAGGTAGATGGTCTTATACCCCACTTAGCGGAGGGGGGCTTATCCATTTTGAAGTATGCTGATGGCACTATATTATTCATGGAGCATGAAATTCAGAAAGCGATGAACATGAAATTGATTTTATGCATCTTTGAACAATTATCAGGCCTAAAATTAACTTTCATAAGAGTGAAGTTTTTTGCTTTGGAAGGCTTTAGAGGTAGAGGATCTGTACAAGAATTTTTTTGGTTGCGAGTCTGGATCTCTACCTTTTAAATACTTGGGGATCCCAATTCATCATAGAAAGCTTAATGATGAGTGGCATCCAGTGAAAAGTCATTTTGAGGACAAATTTGGATGTTGGAAAGGGAAATTATTATCCTATCTGGATCATTTGGTGCTTGTTAATTTTGTACTAACAAGTTTGCCAATGTTTATGCTTTCCTTTTTGGAGATTCCAAAGGGGGTTAGGAAGAGGCTTGATTTCTATTGGTCTCGTGTTTTTTGGCAAACCTATGAAACTAAGAGAAAATATAGATTGACCAAATGGAATATAATATGCATGCCAAAAGATCAGGGTGGGTTAGGTGTTGAAGTACTTGAGCTGAAGAACAAATGTTTGCTCAATAAGCGGCTGTTCAAACATTTACACGAGGAAGGTGTTTGGCAGGAATTACTGTTAAATAAATTTCTTCATGGGAAAACTCTAGCTCAAGTAGAGGCACAACCTACGGATTCTCCTGTCTTGAAGGGACTCATGGGTGTTAAGAATGAGGCTTTCAAAGAGGCTCATTTAGAGTGGGCAATGGGGAGACAACAAGATTCTGGGAGGATATCTGGCTGGGGAAAACACCTTTAAAAGACCAATATCATGCTCTGTATAACATTGTGCAACATAGAAATGTGTCGATGCATACAGTGTTACACACAACACCTCCTCTAAACGTTGGCTTTAGACAAAACCTTGTTGGGAATAAATGGGATATGTGGTCTCACCTTATTTTAAGATTGGCAGATATTTTTCTAAATGATTCTCATGATACTTTTCATTGGAATTTAACCACAAATAGTTTGTTTATAGTCAAATCTGTGTATGAGGATTTAATGAATGGACAAATCAAGAGATCACAAGAGCCATAATCATGCATAGCGACATAAATATCATTAATCAAAGAATAAGTGGTACCACAAGTTCAAAAACTAAATGATCATAGAGGCTATAAGAGACTGGTTCATAGTCATAAACATGGTGTCAGCATGTGCCAAGTCAGCCAAATAAAACATTCAAAGGAGAACACCACAAATTTATGCTTCAATATGACAAGAACAACTCATGATTCTTTCAATGACACATTAAAAACTCTCAGCTATTTGAGACTAATCATGCTACTAAATAACCACTAGGCTTTAGGATTAAAATAACATCTAGCATGATATGAAAAAGTCTAGCCACAGTCTATACAAGCTTCTACTTGCACCCTTATAAATTCTACTTCAAGCAGCGGTTTCTTTTCCCAACAAGCACCATACAAAGTATGTTTTAACAAAAACTCTCTAAATGATATAGCAAGAAAACATGAGAGTACTCACATAACACTACTAAAACTAACAACTCTGAATAAGAGATGCAAAGAAAATAAGAGCTTAACAGGAATTTTGCAGCAGCTAGAAGAAAAACTAAGAATACAAGCATAACGAGTATTCAAACAAAAAAGCGGAGCGTGTCTCGCTCCCAAAAAAGGAATGCTAGGGTCCAAATATATTATTGCAGAAAGGAAAACAAAAGAAAACAGAAGAAAAACAAACAGACGCTCCAAATGAACTTCATATGATGTGACCGAATAAAAATATAGTTTCACTAGAAGTGACCTGATAAATTGTTGATGAAGAAGGGGATGCCTTGGGAATCCCCAAGCTTAGATGCTTGAGTCTTATTATAATTTTCTGGGATGAACCATGGGGCATATCTTGTACTCTTCTTGATCACATATATCACCTTCTTCTCTTGACCCTTGAAAACTTCCTTCACACCACACTCAAAGAGTAATTCACATTAGAGGGTTAGTGAAACAATAAAAAATCCATGCGTTCTGTAAGGGAACAAGTTATATGGATAATTTTAAACATTAGCTCTAGTCACTGATGTTTCGTGAAGCAAAGAAATCCACTTGACATCGTAAAAGAGCAAATGCAAGAAAAATGGCAGAATCTGCCAAACCAAAACAGTCTGTAAAGAAGATTTTTTTCAGGGCACTTACGTTGCTGTGATAAAAAAACTTAAAGAACAAAAAAGTTGCGGAATTAGATGAGGAATAAGCACAAAATATCTCAGGTCATTATTATTTTCCTGTGAATTATACGATTTGTTATGGTGGACAGCAGAAATCTGTTTCCTGCGCAGAAATCCAAAACCAACTCCAACTCTCGCCAGAAACTTTACTTAACACAACTAAAACATGAAAATTAAGATATAAAGGAGTTTCTACAGAAGTATACAAACCCTTGAATCAAAGAAAACATAGAAAATCAAAGCAAAAATAAAACCATGGGTTATCTCCCAAGAAGTGCTTTTATTTAACGCCTTTTAGCTAGTCTGAGAAAAGTGGATTCAAGTGTTTTCAAGTGAAGAAGCATCCAAATTGTAATATGTTCGAATAATAGAATCAAAAGGAAACTTCATTCTCTTTCTAGGAAAGTGTTCCATACCTTTCTTGAGTGGGAACTGAAATTTAATATTCCCCTCTTTCATATGAATAACAACACCAACAGTTCTAAGAAAAGGCCTTCCCAAAACAATTGGACAAGAAGCATTGCATGCAATATTCATAAAAAAAATCAATGGGGACAAGATTATTATTAACCATGATAAGAACATCATCAATTCTCCCCCAAAGATTTCTTTCTAACATTATCAATAAGACGAATATCCAAATAACAGTGCTCCAAAGGTGGCAAATCAAAAATATTATAAAGTTTCTTGGGCATAACAGAGATACTAGCACCAAGATCACATAGAGCATTGCAATAAAAATCACTCACTTCCATTTTATCAATGGGTTCCCAACCATCATCTAGCTTCATAGGGATAGAGGCTTCACATCTTAATTCATCCTTTCTAATTTGCATGAGAGCATTTGTAATATGTTTTGTGAAAGACATATTCATAGTACTAGCATTAGGACAACTAGCAAAATTTTGTAGGAACTTAATCACTTTAGTTATGTTGCAATCATCAATGTCAAGATCATTTTTATCAAAGGTAATGGGACCATTGTCTCCCATGTTTCTAAAAATTTCAGCACTTTTATAAGGAACATTTTTAGCAGTTTTAGGCAGTTTTGCATTTTTAATAGCAGAAGTGGGAGTATTTACAACACCAATTACTTCACCATTTATAGTAGAAGCTTTACTAGCATGAGAGGCTTCAGTTTTACTAGTGGTGGTAATGGTGCAAACATTAGCTATATTATTCTTTCTAGCTATTTCATCTTGTCTTTCCCATCTAGCATGCAATTCAGCTAACATCCTAACATTATCATTAATTCGAATTTGGATGGAATTTCAGCAGCAAAGGGATTCTCATCTATGGTTTAAGTTTTAGTAGTCGTTCTATTAATCAAAGAAGATTGAGCTTCAGACATGGGTGAAATAGAAGTTTCAGCATGAGAAATTTTAACTTGCAACCCAGATATTTCTCTATTTGAACTCTCAAGTTGATAGTTGATATTTCTTAGCATAACAGATTGTTCCTCCATGGTTTTAGTAAATAGTTTATTTTGCTCATATTGTTTTTTCATAAAGTCTTTAGTGGATCTTTCAACTTCTGAAATTCTTTCATTAGACATTCCAGTTTTATCATTATTACCACTATTAAAAGGATATGGCCTGAAATTGTTGCTACCAAAATTATTCCTATAAGCATTGGTGTTGAAATTATTATTTTTAATGAAGTTCACAACAACATGATCTTCTTGAGCAACCAAAGAGGCTAAAGGAAAATTATTTGCAGCAATAGGAGCATGGCCATTCATAAGCATATACATAATAGCATCAAGTCTATCAATCAAAGAGGAGATTTCTTCAAAAGAATTTACCTTCTTACCAGCTGTAGCTCTCTAAGTGTGCCATTCAGAATAATTTACCATCATATTATCAAGAAGCCTTGTTTCTTCCCCCAATGTCATGGACATAAAGATTCCTCCAGCATCTGAATCCAGAAGGTTTCTTGAAGAAAAATTCAGACCTGCATAAAAGGTTTGGATGATCATCCAAGTAGTCAGTCCATGAGTGGACAATTCTTTACTAAAGATTTCATTCTTTCCCAATCTTTAGCAACATGCTCATTATCAAGTTGCTTAAAATTCATAATGCTACTTCTTAAAGATATAATCTTAGCAGGAGGATAATATTTTCCAATGAAAGCATCTTTACACTTAGTCCAAGAATTAATACTATTTCTAGGCAAAGATAGCAACCATTCTTTAGCTCTTCCTCTCAAAGAGAAAGGACACAATCTCAGTTTAATAATATATCCATCTACATCTTTATATTTTTGCATCTCACATAGTTCAACAAATTATTAAGATGGGCAGCAGCATCATCAGTACTAACACCAGAAAATTGCTCTCTCATAACAAGATTTAATAGTGCAGGCTTAATCTCATAAAAATCAGAAGTAGGAGCAGGTGGAGTAATTGGTGTGCTAATGAAATCATTATTTTTGGTGCTAGTAAAGTCACACAACTTAGTGTTCTCAGTAGTAGTCATTTTAACAAGGCTAAAAACAGGATAAAAACTACAGCTAGAATATGAATTAATTTTTGTGTGTTTTTGATAGAGAGAAGCAAACAAGAAAAAAAAATAAACTAATAAAAACTAAAAATAAAGTATAGAGATTGGAAGTGAGAGACTCCCCTTGCAGAAATTCTCATCCTCCCTGGTAACGGTGCCAGAAAATAGCTTGATGGTGCACGTCTGGCACTCGTTAGGAAACCCCAAGAGGAAGGTATGATGAGCACAACAGTAGTTTTCACTCAGAAAGAAACCAAGGTTTAATCGACCAGTAGGAGGAAGGAGTAACTTCAGAAGGTTGATGCAGTTGAGATGGCAGGGCGCACTACCGGTTCAGCAGCAACGTGGAACCTACACAACACAATCAAATCACTTTGCCCCAGCGAAGTAGTGAGGTTGTCTATATCACCGATTTTGCTGAACACAAGGAGGTTAAACGTATGGTGTGGAAAACAGTATGAGAATAGTATGAAAGCAGTAGCAACAATATGAAAACTGTGGAAGCAGTGTGAAAGCAGTGTGTGTATTATCAGAATGAGAAAATGGACCGGGGTCCACAGTTCACTAGAGGTGTCTCTCCATAAAAGATAAATAGCATGTGTGGTGAACAAATTACAGCTGGGAAATCGACAGAAATGAAGGCTGCAATGTAGTGATTCATGCAGTATTACAACAAAATACATAGATCGTCATCCAACGACATCTATGACTAATAATCCAACCTCCGAATATGATCCGAACATACGTTGGGTATTTTCCAAGCAACAGATTTTCGCAGTAAGCAAAGTGTGTAATGTAAACAATGTAAACTAAGTAAACACCGTTGTTTTCTCTGTAATGGCAACATCACATCCTCCATCCATCACGTTTCTGTCACTCGAGCACAGATGGAAAGGAGGCATGGACCCACTATCGAGCATAAATACTCCCTCTTGGAGTTACTAGCATCTACTTGGATAGAGCATCAACTAAAACGGAGAGTATGGAAGATCATAAATAACATATTCATGAAGATAACATGATAGATTGATAATCAGAAGACATAACATTCAAGATTCATCAGATCCCAACAAACACAACATGTAGCATTACATAAATATGATCTCGATCATGTAGGCCAGCTCACGAGATCTAAACATGAGGTACAAAGTGGAGAAGACAACCATATAGCTACTTCTATGGACCCGTAGTCCAGGGATGAAGTACTCACGCATCACTTCGGAGGAGGGCATGGTGGTATAGACCCGTCCGGTGATGAATTCCCCTCCCGGCAGGTGCCGGGGAGAGTTCTAGAACCAACCCGATCTCGGGATGACGATGACGGCGGCCTCGGGTGTTTCTAAAAAAAATTGGTATATTTTTAGGGTTCATGTATCGGGAGGATTATATAGGCGAAAGGGCTATGGGGTGAACGCCCGAGGGGCCCACACCACCCCCAGGTGCGGCAGGGGGTTCACCGCCCTATGGTGTGCCCCCCCTGTGGCCCCCCTCCGGGCCTCTTTGGGACTCCGTGGAACCTTCGGAAATTCTAAGACTTCTAGGATTTGAATTTTCCAATTCCGAGAATATTTTGAGAACAACTTTTCTTAAACTAAAAACAACAGAGAACATGGAATTGCCTCTGTGGCATCTTTTCAATAGGTTAGTCCCGTAAATCAATAAAAATGACATAAAGTGTATACAAACATGTAGGAAACAACATGGAACATCAGCAATTAAGGATACGTTTATGACGTATCAGTCCCCTTTCTCCAATCCTGTTTAATGTAGTTGTAGATATGCTGGCCGTTCTCATTGCAAGAGCAAAGGATGATGGTTAGGTTGATGGTCTTATACCCCACTTAGTGGAGGGGGATTGTCCATTTTGCAGTATGAAGATGACACTATATTATTTATGGAGCGTGCCATTCAGAAAGCGGTGAACATGAAATTGATTTTATGCATCTTTGAACAATTATCAGGCCTAAAAATTTACTTTCATAAGAGTGAAGTTTTTTTTGCTTTGGGAAGGCTTTAGAGGTAGAGGATCAGTACAAGCAAATTTTTGGTTGTGAGTCTGGATCTCTACCTTTTAAATACTTGGGGATCCAAATTCATCATAGAAAGGTTCATAATGCTGAGTGGCATCCAGTGGAAAGCCGTCTCGAGTACAAACTTGGATGTTGGAAAGGGAAATTATTATCCTATGGGGATGATTTCGTGCTTGTTAATTCGGTACTAACAAGTTTGCCAATGTTTATTATTTCCTTTTTGGAGATTTCAAAGGGGGTTAGGAAGAGGCTTGATTTCTATTGGTCTCATTTTTTTGGCAAACCGATGAAACGAAGCGGAAATATAGATTGACAAAATGGAATATAATATGTAGCCAAAAGATCAGGGTGGGTTAGGTGTTGAAGTACTTGAGCTGAAGAACAAATGTTTGCTCAGTAAGTGGATGTTCAAACTTTTACATGCGGAAGGTGTTTGGCAGGAATTACTGTTAAATAAATATCTTCATGGGAAAACTCTATCTCAAGTAGAGGCACAACCTACGGATTCTCCTGTCTAGAAGGGACTCATGGGTGTTAAGGATTAGTTCTTTCAAAGAGGCTCATTTAGAGTGGGAAATGGGGGAGACAACAAGATTCTGGGAGGATATTTGGCTTGGGAAAACACCTTTAAAAGACCAATATCCCGCTTTGTATAACATTGTGCAACATAGAAATGTGTCGGGGCATACAGTGTTACACACAACACCTCCTCTAAATGTTGGCTTTAGAGGAAACCTTGTTAGGAATAAATGGGATATGTGGTCTCACCTTGTTTTAAGATTGGTGGATGTTTCTCTAAATGATTCTCCTAATACTTTTCATTGGAATTTAACCACAAATGGTTTGTTTATAGTCAATTCTATGTATGAGGATATAATGAATGGACATACTAGATTTATTAAAACATACTTGTAAACTGTAAATTCCAAGTAGCAAAACGAAGAGCTAGTGTACTGTATTTCAAAAAAAAATAGCTAGTGTACTGTAGTGCATCTGAGATCTAGTACTACTCCCTTAATTCCATGCATGGCCACTCTGTCGTACTGTATAAATCAGAAGGAATATCTTCTCGAGAAGAAAGGGCTCATTGGTCTGTCAGCGGCCCAAGTTTGATTCTCGCGCATTAGATGCATGGTGTCTAATCGGTTAGCCCATGTACAATGTACTACCAACAATATTAACTTAATCATGGCACGTAACCTAATTTAGATATAGCAATAAAATATGATGCGCGTAACCTAGGAGGAGTACGGGATCTCTCACGCCTGTGAGGATTGTCATATATTCCGGCTTTATCCGCTGGGCGTCTCGGAGGCAGCATTACTTTTCCGTCTTTCCGGTTTTGTTCCTCCTGTTCCTTGTAATCACGGGGATTATTTCTGCCTTTCGGCAGATGGGATCCTATTCTGGACGCTGCATCCTTGTTGTCCGGAATTTTCTTGTCCTTCTTAGGACCTCTCTTCTTTTCCTTAGAATCGCCTGAATCTCCAGGTTTGCCAGGCTCAGGTGCTCCAGCGGCGCATGTTGCAGTTTTGCATAGGGCTGAGTAATGAAGTAACTTCCCTGATCATGCCTGTCCTTACTGTTGCTGTTGTAATGCTTTTCTTAGGAAACCTACACTCCCTGAAGTTTTTCTTCATTGGAGTACAGATCATCATTAAGGATGGCGAACGCGGCCTCCGCGTTTTCAGCTGCGTTTTTGTATATGCGCTCGCCCTTAGCGTTAACGCCGTTAACGTGCCTTTGCCAAGAAGGGTTTGAAAACCTCTTTCTTGCTGGTAGTTCTTCCGGTTTGAAATTCCGGGTGACCGCGTAGGTTTAATTCCAGACCTATTCCTTCTCTCGTACTCCTCTATTTCTTCCTGCTGCAATTTAATGTGAGCCTCGGTTTTAATGAGGTTTTCCCGAGCTCGGAATAGATGTTGCTGCTGCCGCTGTAGAACTTGTCTCCTGGCTTCCAACACTTCCAGGCGCTCGTCTCGTGCCACCGGGGTTTATTAAATCAATTTCATTTTGTTCCGACATTTGTGGAACGGAGATTTCATTCCTTTTCTTATCCACAGGTTTGACTCTGCTATCTCCTCCTACTTCCAGGTTTTGGTTGGCAATATCTGCCAATTTTTCCATCTTTTTCTTCTGGACTTTATATTAGAGTTTCTTGGCAATCTTCTTTTTCTTCTTGGAAGAAGGAGGTTTCTTGCCTGGTTCTTCCTCTATCAATTCTCTGACATCGGGGTAAGTTGTACTAGCTTCACTATCCTCTTTTTCCTCATCTGGCGGAGGTGTTTTGGGGTCTTCATCGTCTTCGGCAGCCGAGTTTTCAGTCGGTTTTGCCATAAGTACTTCATGGAAGCTCCCTTGCATAGATTTGACATTTCTTTCGAAAGCGTCTTCATCTTCATCTTCGGAATCTATGTCTTCAGATCCGGGTTCTGACTCCAATCTTGCTTCTATGGCAGCTAATACAGAGTCGGCTTCCGAGTTCGTCACCTCGCTGACGGGTGGCAGATCTTCCACTTGTTCTGTGAGATGATGCTTTTCTGCTTCTTCCACGGGGTTAGTTTCATCCGTGTTGTCCGCGATCTCGGACTGCACCATGCCAATGAAGTAAGACCTGATTGCAGGCATCTCCGAAGAGGCGGCAAATTCGGCACTGTTTTGGCGATTCGAGCAGAATCCGGTATCATAGTTTTCCTCAATTGGGTATAGGGCTAGTACTACTCCCTTAATTCCATGCATGGCCACTCTGTCGTACTGTATAAATCAGAAGGAATATCTTCTCGAGAAGAAAGGGCTCGTTGGTCTATCAGCGGCCCAAGTTTGATTCTCGCGCATTTGATGCATGGTGTCTAATCGGTTAGGCCATGTACAATGTACTACCAACAATATTAACTTAATCATGGCACATAACCTAATTTAGATATAGCAATAAAATATGATGTACTATATTGAGTTAATTTTAGTCTTATATTAATCTTATACGGTACCTTTTACTACTACCAAGTATGGAGTAGTATGAATTCTAATCCAGCCGTTGATTCTTTGGGGAATTCAGATTTGTTTTACATTAACCATTCTTTATCTATGGATGATCGAGGCTCATAAGCCTGGTAACAATCGAGCAGCACATCGTGTCCTCGTGCTTCTTTGCCGTTGCCGCCTCCATGCTCATCCGCTGGTCCTCCATCGATGTGTTGATTTTCATGCGCCACCCCTTTCTACTTCGATTCTGCACTAGCTACTAGGCACCGATCATTTGCTCCGTTTGGGGTCCCTTCACTCCGTCGTCTAGCGTAGCCGATGTCCGACGACTTTGCCTTCCATGCACAACCTCTAAGCCACCTCATGCTAGAAAGAACAGAGAAAATGGAATGTGCCATAGCAGAATAAGCCATCGACCTCACAGAACGCAACACATCAGTTTAGAAGGTAACATGATCATTACTCTGCTTCTAACAGGAAATTGATTGATGCGCTCGATGGAATATGGATGCTATCCCGAGGACACACTAGTGGAAAATGGAGCTTTTGCTTGGTGGTGAGCACCCCTTTCGCCTCGGCTTGGTCATCAACCGGTGCAAAAGGCTGCAGAGGTGGCGCCGGGGCGAGCAGGGCGCGTGGTGGGGGTGTCTTTTGCCCCGGTTTGAGCCACCAACTGGGGCTAAAGGCCTGCAACAAGCAGGGCGAGTGTTGGTGGTGGTGGTGGGGGGGGGGTCTTTTGGGTGTCTTTTGGAGAGCTAAAGATCCCCCACTATATAAACCATGTCAGCCCTCGCCTCTCCTCATTCCACTCACTTTGGAGGACATATTCTAGTTGTGTGGTGTGTGCTCACTTGTTTTTCCCTCCTATGCACAAGAGGTGTTCTATGAAATGCCCGGGAGAATAACACCATCTCAGCTCGCAGAAAATAAACAAGATTTAATTTGTCCGAGCCACACTATTATATAAGCTTTCTCGTCCTTCTTTCCTCCTTGGTCGAGGTACCAAGTTTAACCTTTCATCTGTCGATGTAACATTGGTCATTTCTCTATTCACGGGTGTTTATAACAATTCTTAATTAATAATCATATAATGCAGATGAACCGGCAATGGATGTATGCTGACCGACGCTCTGCCGCGTTCATGAAAGGCGTGGGTTATTTTCTCGAGGTGACCCAGGCAAACAAGCGGAATAATTTTATGTGATGTTCATGTGCTATATGTCGGAATCAGAAGGAACAATCTTCTCACAGAGTCATCCACTTCCACCTGTTTCAGTCCGGTTTCATGCCCGGCTATAATTGTTGGACCAAGCACGGAGAAAAAGGCGTTATGATGGAAGACAACGAAGAAGAAGAGAATTATGATAACTATCATGATATGTTCCCTGAATACGGTGCCGGTACTGGAATGGAAGATAACGATGAAGTAGAAGGACAATACCGGGCACCAGATGAGCCCATCGATGATCTTGGCCAGGCTATTACGGATGCAAAGAAAGAAAGCAAGATTGAAAAGGTGAGGGTGAAGTTCGACCAGATGTTAAAGGATCACAAAACATTTTTGTATCCAAATTGCGAAGATGGGCAGAAAAAGCTAGGCAGCACACTGGAATTGCTCCAATGTAAGGCCGAGAACGGTGTGACTGACAACGGATTTACAAATTTGCTGCAAATAGTGAAGAAGAAGCTTCCTAGAAACAATGAATTGCCCGACAGTACATACCAAGCAAAGAAGCTTGTATGCCCCCTAGGATTAGACGTGGAGAAGATACATGCCTGCATTAATTACTGCATCCTCTACCGCGGTGAGAAGTACGATAATTTGGAACAATGCCCGATATGCACTGCATTGCGGTATAAGATCAGGCCAGACGACCCTAGCGATGTTGAGGGTGAGCACCCCAGGAAGAGTGTTCCTGCAAAGGTGATGTGGTATGCTCCTATAATAACACAGTTGAAACGTTTGTTCAGAAACAAAGAGCATGCCAAACTTTTGCGATGGCACATGGAAGATCGTAAGAAAGACAAGATGTTGAGACACACCGCTGATGGGTCGCAGTGGAGAAAAATCGAGAGAAAGTTCCCGCAATTTCTAGGTGACGCAAGGAACTTGTGGTTTGGTCTAAGTACAGATGGCATGAATCCATTTAGTGAGCAGAGCTGCAACCATATCACCTGGCCTGTAACTCTATCTATCTATAACCTTCCTTCTTGGTTGTGTATGAAGAGGAAGTTCATTATGATGCCAGTGCTGATCCAAGGCCCGAGACAACCGAGAAATGACATTGATGTGTACCTAAGGCCATTAGTCGATGAACTTTTACAGTTGTGGCGTGAAGAAGGTGTACCTGTGTGGGCCGAGCACGAACAAAAAGAATTTAACCTACGAGAGCTGTTGTTCGTAACCATCAACGATTGGCCTACTCTTAGTAACATTTCTGGACATACAAATAAGGGATACAATGCATGCACACACTGTTTAGATGACACCTAAAGTGTATATCTGGATAAATGTAAGAAGGTTATGTACTTCGGGTATCGTCATTTTCTTCCGCGCAAGAACCCCTTAAGAAAAGCTGGCAAGCATTTCAATGGTGAGGCAGATACCCGGGAGACGCCTATACTCCGACCTGGTGGTGATGTATTTGATATGGTGAAGGATTTGAAAGTAATCTTTGGAAAGGGTCCGGGCAGGCAAGCTGTTCCTAATGACGCTGACGGACACACACCCACGTGGAAGAAGAAATCTATATTTTGGTATCTACCCTATTGGAAAATCCTAGATGTCCGCTCTGCGGTCGACGTGATGCAACTGACGAAGAATCTCTGCAAGAATCTTCTAGGCTTATTTGGCTTGCATGGGAAGTCAAAAGATACATCTGAAGCACGGCAGGACTAGCAACACACGAAAGGACGAGACGGCAAGAATCCTGAGCGGTTTCAAGGTGGTCCTGCCAGCTACGCACTTACCAAGGAAGAGAAGGAAATCCTTTTTGAAGCACTAAGTAGTATCAAGGTCCCGTCTGGCTTCTCGTCGAATATACATGGAATCATAAATGTGGCGGAGAAAAAATTCCAAAACCTGAAGTCTCATGACTGCCACGTGCTGATGACACAATTGCTTCCGATTGCGTTGAGGGGGATTCTACAAGAAAATGTTCGACTACCCATTGTGAAGTTATGCGCATTCCTCAATGCAATTTCTCAGAAGGTAATCAATCCAGAAAGTCTATCAACGTTGCAGACAGATGTGGGTCCAATGTCTTGTCAGCTTCGAGTTGGTGTACCCACCATCTGTCGAAGAGTCGTGTGGACAAATCCCTCTGGTGATCCGGTAGGGTTTCGAGTAGAGGAACGATGTACACGCTGATGATCTTGTTGGCTAACAAGGATGGAAGATTTACCCAGGTTCGGGGCCCTCGTAGAGGTAAAACCCTTACTCCTGCTTGTCTGATCTGTATTATGGTGAGATGGTCGAGCTGTTTACAATGGCGAAGCCATGGCGAGGCGTACGGGGCATCCCGTGTATTTCCTAGTCTAGTTGTGGCTTGTATCTTCCTCTCCCTAGATTGGATCCCCCTTTTTCTCTTCTCCCTCATGGCTTTATATATGCAGCCAGGAGGGGGTTACATGAGTCCTAGTAGACTACGTATAGGAGTTCTTGTCTTGACCCGCAAGTCTTGCGAGTGGGCTTCTGTTGGGCCTTCTAGAACTGCGGGATATCACCTGTCTTTGGGCCTAGGTCTTGGGCCTTGGACCGGGTAGGCTCACCCAATAGGTCCAGGATTCATCCCCACGTCAGTAGCTCCCAAGTGTTTAGTCGACTGAGAATCAGTAGGGTGGGCACTCAAAGTTCGTTCTTGATTTCTTCGATTGGTTATTCAATCGTCTGGTTTTGAGGGTGCATACCCTGTACGCAATGGGCTTCTGTACTCGAGCATCGAGTGATAAATGTGTCTTGTGTTGGCTGTTTTCGCAGAAGGATGTGGCTTAGTCGATTGACTCTCCCGAAAGATCAGGACCAATTAATTGCATCTAAGGCAAAAACGGTTCTGGCCTACACGAATTCGAGACCTCCGACTCGAATCCGGCGAGGTGATCGTTGCGACTGGGTCATGGAGGTCTTACCGAGTCGAACTTAACCTAAAGGGGTACCCGGCACGTCCGCTAGGATTTTTCTTCGTGTTGCTGACACGGGAAATTTACCGGAGGACACAGCTTGAGTGCGATTCCAGTCCCAAAAGAGAGATCCTTGGGTCTTACCTTCGTACTCGAAAGAATACGGCATCCGGATGTGCCTAGTCGTCCGAACGTTCCAGGATAAGGATGTGTAAATACATCGTGTGGTAGAGTTTCGGGATCCGCACACTCGCGATTTTACCTTAATCATGTTCATACGTTTCTTCGGGTGAAGAGATCTTCCTTCTTGATCTTGTGCGTAAGAGATTTCGCGTTAGGAAGTTTACGCGAGAGAAATTTTGTCTTAATGTGCCCATACGAAAGAGATTTCGTGTCAGGGTGACTATGCGAAAGAAATTTCGCGTCTTGATGTGCCCATACGAAAGAGATTTCGTGTCAGGGTGCTTATGCGAAAGAAATTTCGCGTCTTGATGTGCCCATACGAAAGAGATTTCGTGTCAGGGTTCTTATGCGAAAGAAATTTTGGCGTCTTTGATGCGCCCATACGAAAGAGATTTCGTGTCAGGGTGCTCATGCGAAAGAAATTTCGCGTCTTTGATGTGCCCATACGAAAGAGATTTCGTGTCGAGTGCGGCTGTTTCGCGCCTCAGCCCCCGGGTGTCGAGTGCGGCTGCGGCGAATTCTCGAGTGCGTCTACTTTGCAGCACAGCCCCCGAGCAACGAGTGTGGCCGCGGAGAAGGACAGCCTTCGAGACGCTTAATCGAGAGGATTCGATGTAGCGGAGTTGTGCGGCGGAGTCGCGATGTTTTCTTGACGGAGTCGCGGTGTTTTCCGGAAGGACCCGATGAGGCGGACCGAGTCGACGCGGCGGAGTCGCCATGCTTTCCGAAGGACTCGACGCAGCGGACTGAGTCGACGCGGCGGAGTCATGATGTTTGTCCGAAGGACTCGATGCGACGGACCGAATCGACGCGGCGAAGTTGGGATGCTTGTCCGAAGGACTCGACGCGGCAGACCGACTCGACGCAGCATAGTCGCGATGTTCGACCGAAGGAATCGACGCGGCGGACCGAGTCGACGCGGAGTCGCGATGCTTCTCGAAGGACTCGACGCGGCGAACCGGCGGAGTCGCGATGTTTCTCCAAAAGACTCGACGCGGCGGAGTCGCGATGTTTATCCGAAGAACTCGACGCGGCGGACCGAGTCGACGCAGCGGAGTCGCAATGTTTGCCCCAAGGATTCGACGCAGCAGACCGAGTCGACGCGGCTGAGTCGCGATGTTCGTCCGAAGGACTCGACGCGGCGGACCGAGTCAACGCGGCGGACTCGCGAGGTTTGTCCAAAGGACTCGACGCGGCGGACCGAGTCGACGCGGCGGAGTCGCGATGTTTGTTGTGTGTGCACGGAGGGCAATATTGATGTCGAGCCCCCGGGCACTAGTATGGCCAGTCGCCATGTTTCGTTGACGTTGCTTTCTCTTTGTGTCGACTCGCAAATTGCCGAAATAGAATCTGGATCCGCTATTTGAATTCGCGAACTCGCAGAGATCCAAAACGTGTCGCAGTGCGCGAGCCGCTGATGGAGATCTAACCTTTGGAATTGTCTCAAAGTAGACGGAGTGGTGCATGATTGTATTCCGCAGCTGTTCAACAGTGTGATCATCGAATTGATGTCCGAGTCGACTGCGAGAATTGTTTTTTCCCAAAGTCGCGCGGAGTTCCGTCAGATTCTGACAGGGCTTAAGTGTTCGGGTCATCCACGGAGATCAAACCGTTGGAATTCGCCGATTCTTTTTCGAGCCGAGAGATAATATAATTTCACATTTTTCCACCGAAGGAATATTCCAGATGAGTTTCGAGCCGCCGTTGATGACATCCACAATATGTACGTTGCTGCTGTCCTGCAACCTGCGCGTGAAGAACGATGTCGATGTAGACGATGAAGGTCATGCGTGATGCCGGCGAGTGCTCTATGAAGTTGAAGGAGCCGAAAGTAGATCGAATCCATGGGGTCGAGGACCCTAAGCTTGATGTAGATGAGGCCGGCGAGACCATAGATCCAGCGCGTGTCGTTCCCATAGACGGCGCCAATTGTCGATGAGTCGTGTCAACAAATCCCTCAGGTGATCCGATAGGGTTTCGAGTAAAGGAACGATGTACATGCTGGTGATCTCGTCGGATAACAAGGAGGCAAGATTTACCCAGGTTCGGAGCCCTCGTAGAGGTAAAACCCTTACTCCTGCTTGTCTGATCTGTATTATGGTGAGATAGTCAAGCTGTTTACAATGGCGATGCCATGGTGAGGCGTACGGGGCATCCCGTGTATTGCCTAGTCTAGTTGTGGTTTGTATCTTTCTCTCCCTAGATTGGATCCCCCTTTTCCTCTCCTCCCTCATGGCTTTATATATGCAGACAGGAGGGGGTTACATGAGTCCTAGTAGACTATGTAAGAGTTCTTGTTTTGTCCCGCAAGTCTTGCGGGTGGGCTTCTGTTGGGCCTTCTAGAACCGCAGGATATCACCTGTCTTTGGGCCTAGGTCTTGAGCCTTGGAACGGGTAGGCTCATCCAATAGGTCAAGGATTCATCCCCACGTCACCATCCTTCTTCAATATTATGACACACCTCCTAGTTCACCTAGTCAAAGAGATTACCATTCTCGATACTGTGTTTCTACACAATATGTTCCCCTTTGAGAGGTTCATGGGAGTCTTAAAGAAATATGTTCACAACCGTGCTAGGCCAGAAGGAAGCATCTCCAAGGGTTATGGAACAGAGGAGGTAATTGAGTTTTATGTTGACTTTCTTCTAGACCTTAAGTCGATTGGTGTTTTTGAATCGCAGCATGAGAGAAGAATGAGTCGAAAAGACACGCTAGGAAGGAAAGCAAAGATATTTATGAAAACGTACATTCTTTCACTAAAGCATACTATATCGTTGTACAAATTTCCACCTTGGTGGCTCCTTATATCGAGGAACACAAGAATATTATACGGTCCAAAAACCCGGGGCTATCTGAATCCTTGATTAATGATGAACACATGGATAGTTTCAGCGCCTGGTTGCAGACAAAACTCATGAATAACAACATTGTTGGAGATCAGCTCTACTTGTTGGCCAGGTCACCATCTTCGACTGTACTGACTTTCCAAGGGTACGAGATAAATGGGAATATATTTTACACGATCACACAAGATAAAAAGAGCACCAACCAGAATAGTGATGTCCGTTTCGATGCAACCGGATATAATGGGAAAAAGGCACATATTATGGTTACATAGAGGAGATATGGGAACTTGACTATGGACCTAATTTTAAAGTTCCTCTGTTTTGGTGCTAATGGGTCAAGATGACAGGAGTAAAGGTAGACCAGCAGTACGGAATGACAACAGTGGATCTCAACAGTCTTGGGTACATAAACGAACCATTCGTCCAAGTGGCACATAGTTCTTTCAGGGAAAAGAAACATTGTGGGAGTGGAGGACAAGACAGACATGTCAGAAGATTATAATAACTTTGAAGAAACTCCGCCCTTCAGAGTGAAAACTGAGCCAAACATCGCGTTAAATAATGAAGATGCTCCATGGCTACCACAGAAGTAAACAATGGCGTCACTAGTTGGTGATAACGTATTAAACCTTCATGGTTCATGTAATATTGCTAGACTATTTTATAATAATGTATCAAACATTGCATATTATCCATATCATGTGTGAAAACATTGCAGATCTCTTACTCTTCTTCTTCTACTGTGGGTCACACTTGGATGGCGTATTAAAAATCTTTACTAGTTTAAATAGTTAGAATAATTATTATTTTTAAAATATAAAATGTATTTGAAATGTTTATGCAATTTTAAACACTTTTCATATTGAAAGTTTCTCCAAATTCAAAACCATTCATAAACTAGGTTTTTTAAAATGTTTGAAAATTCAAAAATTGTTACTAGTTTAAATAGTTAGAATAATTATTTTCTCTAACCAAAAATATATTTGAAATGTTTATGCAATTTTAAACACTTTTCATATTAAAAGTTTCTCCACATTCAAAACTATTCATAAACTAGGTTTTTAAATTTTTTTGAAAATTCAAAAATTGTTACAAGTTTGAATAGTTAGAATAATTATTTTTTAAATAGAAAAATGTATTTGAATTATTTACGCAATTTTAAAAACTTTTCATATTGAAATTTTCTCCAAGTTCAAAAATATTTGAAATGTATTTGAAAAATTATTTGAAACGTGGCAGTGAAAAAAATGGCGGCAGGAAAAAAAAAATGAAATTTTGGGTCTTTTATCCCGGTTGGTAACACGAAGCGGGGCAAAAGGGGGGGGGGGAGGTGCGCGGGCAAACGATGGCTCCACCTATATAAACGGGGTAAAAGACCTCCACCTATATAACCCCGGGCGTTTGCTCCGCCCGGGGAAAACCCGCAGATATCGCTAAGTCCCCCGGCGCCGAAATCCAGAGCAACGCCGTGAGGCTGCCCGATTTCGCCCTATTCGAAAATCCTAGATGTCCGCTCTGCGGTCGAAAATCCTAGATGTCCGCTCTGCGGTCGACGTGATGCAACTGACGAAGAATCTCTGCGTGAATCTTCTAGGCTTATTTGGCTTGCATGGGAAGTCAAAAGATACATCTGAAGCACGGCAGGACCAGCAACACACGAAAGGACGAGACGGCATGAATCTTGAGCGGTTTCAAGGTGGTCCTGCCAGCTACGCACTTACCAAGGAAGAGAAGGAAATCCTTTTTGAAGCACTAAGTAGTATCAAGGTCCCGTCTGGCTTCTCGTCGAATATACATGGAATAATAAATGTGGCGGAGAAAAAATTCCAAAACCTGAAGTCTCATGACTGCCACGTGCTGATGACACAATTGCTTCCGATTGCGTTGAGGGGGATTCTACAAGAAAATGTTCGACTACCCATTGTGAAGTTATGCGCATTCCTCAATGCAATTTCTCAGAAGGTAATCAATCCAGAAAGTCTATAAACGTTGCAGACAGATGTGGGTCCAATGTCTTGTCAGCTTCGAGTTGGTGTACCCACCATCTGTCGAAGAGTCGTGTCGACAAATCCCTCGGGTGATCCGGTAGGGTTTCGAGTAGAGGAACGATGTACACGCTGGTGATCTCGTTGGCTAACAAGGATGCAAGATTTACCCAGGTTCGGGGCCCTCATAGAGGTAAAACCGTTACTCCTGCTTGTCTGATCTGTATTATGGTGAGATAGTCGAGCTGTTTACAATGGCGATGCCATGGTGAGGCGTACGGGGCATCCCGTGTATTTCCTAGTCTAGTTGTGGCTTGTATCTTCCTATCCCTAGATTGGATCCCCCTTTTTCTCTTCTCCCTCATGGCTTTATATATGCAGCCAGGAGGGGGTTACATGAGTCCTAGTAGACTACGTATAGGAGTTCTTGTCTTGACCCGCAAGTCTTGCGGGTGGGCTTCTGTTGGGCCTTTTAGAACCGCGGGATATCACCTGTCTTTGGGCCTAGATCTTGGTCCTTGGAACGGGTAGGCTCACCCAATAGGTCCAGGATTCATCCCCACGTCAGTAGCCCCCAAGTGTTTAGTCGACTGTGAATCCGTCGGGTGGGCACTCAAAGTCCGTTCTTGATTTCTTCGATTGGTTATTCAATCGTCTGGTTTTGAGGGTGCATACCCTGTACGCAATGGGCTTCTCTACTCGAGCATCGAGTGATAAATGTGCCTTTTGTTGGCTGTTTTTGCAGAACGATGTGGCTTAGTCGATTGACTCTCCCGAAAGATCAGGACCAATTAATTGCATCTAAGGCAAAAACGGTTCTGGCCTACACGAATTCGAGACCTCCGACTCGAATCCGGCGAGGTGATCATTGCGACTAGGTCGTGGAGGTCTTACCGAGTCGAACTTAACCTAAAGGGGTACCCGGCACGTCCGCTAGGAGTTTTCTTCGTGTTGCTGACACGGGAAATTTACCGCAGCGTGAGTGCGATTCCAGGCCCAAAAGAGAGATCCTTGGGTCTTACCTTCGTACTCGTAAGAATACGGCATCCGGATGTGCCTAGTCGTCCGAACGATCCAGGATAAGGATGTGTAAATACATCGTGTGGTAGAGTTGCGGGAGCCGCACACTCGCGATTTTACCTTAATCATGTTCTTGCGATTCTTCGGGTGAACAAATCTTCCTTCTTGATCTTGTGCGAAAGAGATTTCGCGTTATGAAGTTTATGCGAGAGAAATTTTGTCTTAATGTGCCCATACGAAAGAGATTTCTTGTCAGGGTGACTATGCGAAAGAAATTTCGCGTCTTGTTGTGCCCATACGAAAGAGATTTCGTGTCAGGGTGCTTATGCGAAAGAAATTTCGCGTCTTGATGTGCCCATACGAAAGAGATTTCGTGTCAGGGTGCTTATGCGAAAGAAATTTTGGCGTCTTTGATGCGCCCATACGAAAGAGATTTCGTGTCAGGGTGCTTATGCGAAAGAAATTTTGCGTCTTTGATGTGCCCATACGAAAGAGATTTCGTGTCGGGGTGCTTATGATTCCAGGCCCAAAAGAGAGATCCTTGGGTTTTACCTTCGTACTCGTAAGAATATGGCATCCGGATGTGCCTAGTCGTCCGAACGATCCAGGATAAGGATGTGTAAATACATCGTGTGGTAGAGTTGCGGGAGCCGCACACTCGCGATTTTACCTTAATCATGTTCTTGCGATTCTTCGGGTGAAGAGATCTTCCTTCTTGATCTTGTGCGAAAGAGATTTCGCGTTATGAAGTTTACGCGAGAGAAATTTTGTCTTAATGTGCCCATACGAAAGAGATTTCTTGTCAGGGTGACTATGCGAAAGAAATTTCGCGTCTTGATGTGCCCATACGAAAGAGATTTCGTGTCAGGGTGCTTATGCGAAAGAAATTTCGCGTCTTGATGTGCCCATACGAAAGAGATTTCGTGTCAGGGTGCTTATGCGAAAGAAATTTTGGCGTCTTTGATGCGCCCATACGAAAGATATTTCGTGTCAGGGTGCTTATGCGAAAGAAATTTCGCGTCTTTGATGTGCCCATACGAAAGAGATTTCGTGTCGGGGTGCTTATGCGAAAGAAATTTCGCGTCTTGGTGTGCCCATACGAAAGAGATTTCGTGTCGGGGTGCTTATGCGAAAGAAATTTCACGTCTTTATGTGCCCATAGGAAAGGGATTTCCTGTCGGGGTGCTTATGCGAAAGAAATTTCGCGTCTTGGTGTGCCCATACGAAAGAGATTTCATGTCAGGGTGCTTATGCGAAAGAAGTTTAGCGTCTAGTGTGTCCATGCGAAGAAATTTCGCGTCTCGATGCTCATACGAAAGAGTTTTCGTGTCGTGAGATACTCAATGACGTCATCGTGCACTTGCCTGCACTCGCCTGCTCCCGATGGGACGTCACAAAGTGGGGCAGAGCGCGTGAGGCCCATACGAAAGTAAATTCGTGTTAGGGACTCGCGATTTGAAGTCTTTTGTTTCGAGTGATGTGTCTATACATCGTAGTGCGAAGTCGTGGTTTTTGCGGGAGCCGCATACTCACAATCTTCTCCCCGCTGCGTGGCGAGTGCCTTTTTGTTTGAAGATTCCGAAGAGAGATAAGCCTGCTGGCTGATAGTCGCGTGATGTCTTGGTGCACTGAGCTCTTGTTCTGCCTCCCGATGGGACGTGGCGAGAAGTGTTAGAGACTAGACGTGTCGGAGTCTACGCGGTGGAGGTGTACTCGACACGGCGGACGGAGTCGACGCGGTGGAGATGTACTCGACACGGCGGATGGAGTTGATGCGGTGGAGATGTACTCGACATGGTGGACGGAGTCGACGCGGAAGTCGTGTAGTCGACGAGGACGTGGAGGAATCGCACGATGATGTGGAAGTCGTGTAGTTGACACGGAAGCTCAGCCACCGAATCCACACAAGAAGATGGACCCGAAAAGTCTTCAAGATGTTCTGATTTCGCGAATTGGCCCACGTTGTCGTACGCGTCTCGTCGATACGGACAAGTTTGTTGTTTTGGTTTTCTTCATCCGAGTTAATATACGGTTTGTACGAGCACAATAAAGACCTGGACGAAGAAATCCGACAGACCTCCTCAGATACGCGGCCAGCGTGTTAGATGCTTCCGACGCGGTAGTACGTCGAGTGCGCGTGTAGTGCTCGTTGGTTGCGCGACCAGCGCTTCCGATGGGAGTAGCCCCGAGTCTATGTGCAATTATTTGTAATCGGACATAGACTCAAAGATCTTCCAACGTTGCTTCCTCGATTTATCGGGTGCACGGCAGTGCTCCCGATGAGAGTAGCCCCCGAGGCTATGCTCGACTCGCAGGGTCGGGCATAGGCTCAAGTTATTCTGAAGCTAACCTCTTGTGCTTGTATTCTCTTGGCTCGCGGAGGAGGACATGCGTCGACTCCCGGATGAGGCTATGTGTCGACTGTCGACTCCGAACGGAGGATATGTGTCGACTCCGAGCGGAGGATTGTGTCGACTCCGAGCGGAGGATTGTGTCGAATGTCGAAGTTGCAGCCGATGTTGTGGTTCTTGCGTTGCACTTTGTATGACACTGTCGTAGTCGACGAGGCGGTGCCGAGTGACGGAATCGATGAACCGGACTCGTGTGTCGAGTGCGGCTGTTTCGCGCCTCAGCCCCCGGGTGTCGAGTGCGGCTGCGGCGAATTCTCGAGTGCGTCTACTTTGCAGCACAGCCCCCGAGCAACGAGTGTGGCTGCAGAGAAGGACAACCTTCGAGACGCTTAGTCGAGAGGATTCGATGTAGCGGAGTTGTGAGGCGGAGTCGCGATGTTTTCTGGATGGAGTCGCGGTGTTTTCCGGAAGGACCCGATGAGGCGGACCGAGTCGACGTGGCGGAGTCGCCATGCTTTCCGAAGGACTCGACGCAGCGGACCGAGTCGACGCGGCGGAGTCATGATGTTTGTCCGAAGGACTCGACGAGGCGGACCGAATCGACGCGGCGAAGTCGGGATGCTTGTCCGAAGGACTCGACGCGGCAGACCGAGTCGACGCAGTGTAGTCGCGATGTTCGACCGAAGGAATCGACGCGGCGGACCGAGTTGACGCAGCGGAGTCGCGATGCTTCTCGAAGGACTCGACGCGGCGAACCGGCGGAGTCGCGATGTTTGTCCAAAAGACTCGACGCGGCGGAGTCGCGATGTTTTTCCGAAGAACTCGACGCGGCGGACCGAGTCGACGCAGCGGAGTCGCAATGTTTGCCCGAAGGACTCAACGCAGCAGACCGAGTCGACGCGACTTAGTCGCGATGTTCGTCCGAAGGACTCGACGCGGCGGACCGAGTCAACGCGGCGGAGTCGCGAGGTTTGTCCGAAGGACTCGACGCGGCGGACCGAGTCGACGCGGCGGAGTCGCGATGTTTGTTGTGTGTACACGGAGGGCAATATTGATGTCGAGCCCCCGGGCACTAGTATGGCGAGTCGCCATGTTTCGTTGACGTTGCTTTCTCTTTGTGTCGACTCGCAAATTGCCGAATAAGAATCTGGATCCGCTATTTGAATTCGCGAACTCGCAGAGATCCAAAACGTGTCACAGTGCGCGAGCCGCTGACGGAGATCTAACCGTTGGAATTGTCTCAAAAAAGACGGAGTGGTGCAGGATTGTATTCCGCAGCTGTTCAACAGTGTGATTATCGAATTGATGTCCGAGTCGACTGCGAGAATTGTTTTTTCCCAAAGTCGCGCGGAGTTCCATCAGATTCTGACAGGGCTTCAGTGTTCGGGTCATCCACGGAGATCTAACCGTAGGAATTTGCCGATTTTTTTCGAGCCGATAGATAATATAATTTCGCATTTTTCCACCGAAGGAATATTCCATATGAGTTTCGAGCCGCCGTTGATGGCATCCACAATATGTACGTTGCTGCTGTCCTGCAACCTGTGCGTGAAGAACGATGTCGATATAGACGATGAAGGCCGTGCGTGATGCCGGCGAGTGCTCTATGAAGTTGAAGGAGCCGAAAGTAGATCGAATCCATGGGGTCGAGGACCCTAAGCTTGATGTAGATGAGCCCGGCGAGACCGTAGATCCGGCGCGTGTCGTTCCCATAGACGGCACCAATTTTCGATGAGTCGTGTCAACAAATCCCTCTGGTGATCCGATAGGGTTTCGAGTAGAGGAACGATGTACATGCTGGTGATCTCGTCGGATAACAAGGAGGCAAGATTTACCCAGGTCCGGAGCCCTCGTAGAGGTAAAACCCTTACTCCTGCTTGTCTGATCTGTATTATGGTGAGATAGTCAAGCTGTTTACAATGGCGATGCCATGGTGAGGCGTACGGGGCATCCCGTGTATTGCCTAGTCTAGTTGTGGCTTGTATCTTCCTCTCCCTAGATTGGATCCCCCTTTTTTCCCCTCCCTCATGGCTTTATATATGCAGACAGGAGGGGGTTACACGAGTCCTAGTAGACTATGTAAGAGTTCTTGTCTTGACCCGCAAGTCTTGCGGGTGGGCTTCTGTTGGGCCTTCTAGAACCGCGGGATATCACCTGTCTTTGGGCCTAGGTCTTGAGCCTTGGAACGGGTAGGCTCACCCAATAGGTCAAGGATTCATCCCCACGTCACCATCCTTCTTCAATATTATGACACACCTCCTAGTTCACCTAGTCAAAGAGATTACCATTCTCGGTACTGTGTTTCTACACAATATGTTCCCCTTTGAGACGTTCATGGGAGTCTTAAAGAAATATGTTCACAACCGTGCTAGGCCAGAAGGAAGCATCTCCAAGGGTTATGGAACAGAGGAGGTAATTGAGTTTTATGTTGACTTTCTTCCAGACCTTAAGTCGATTGGTGTTTTTGAATCGCATCATGAGAGAAGAATGAGTCGAAAAGACACACTAGGAAGGAAAGCAAAGATATTTATGAACGAACATTCTTTCACGAAAGCACACTATACCGTTGTACAAATGTCCACCTTGGTGGCTCCTTATATCGAGGAACACAAGAATATTATACGGTCCAAAAACCCGGGGCTATCTGAATCCTTGATTAATGATGAACACATGGATAGTTTCAGCGCCTGGTTGCAGACAAAACTCATGAATAACAACATTGTTGGAGATCAGCTCTACTTGTTGGCCAGGTCACCATCTTCGACTGTACTGACTTTCCAAGGGTACGAGATAAATGGGAATAAATTTTACACGATCACACAAGATAAAAAGAGCACCAACCAAAATAGTGATGTCCGTTTCGATGCAACCGGATACAATGGAAAAAAGGCACATATTATGGTTACATAGCGGAGATATGGGAACTTGACTATGGACCTAATTTTAAAGTTCCTCTGTTTTGGTGCCAATGGGTCAAGATGACAGGAGTAAAGGTAGACCAGCAGTACGGAATGACAACAGTGGATCTCAACAGTCTTGGGTACATAAATGAACCATTCGTCCAAGTGGCACATAGTTCTTTCAGGGAAAAGAAACATTGTGGGAGTGGAGGACAAGACAGACATGTCAGAAGATTATAATAACTTTGAAGAAACTCCGCCCTTCAGAGTGAAAACTGAGCCAAACATCGCGTTAAATAATGAAGATGCTCCATGGCTACCACAAAAGTAAACAATGGCGTCACTAATTGGTGATAACGTATTAAACCTTCATGGTTCATGTAATATTGCTAGACTATTTTGTAATAATATATCAAACATTGCAGATTATCCATATCATGTGTGAAAACATTGCAGATCTCTTCCTCTTATTCTTCTACTGTGGGTCACACTTGGATGGCGTTTAAAAAATCTTTACTAGTTTAAATAGTTAGAATAATTATTATTTTTAAAATATAAAATGTATTTGAAATGTTTATGCAATTTTAAACACTTTTCATATTGAAAGTTTCTCCAAATTCAAAACCATTCATAAACTAGGTTTTTTAAAATGTTTGAAAATTCAAAAATTTTTACTAGTTTAAATAGTTAGAATAATTATTTTCTCTAACCAAAAATATATTTGAAATGTTTATGCAATTTTAAACACTTTTCGTACTGAAAGTTTCTCCAAATTCAAAACTATTCATAAACTAGGTTTTTAAAAATGTTTGAAAATTGAAAAATTGTTACTAGTTTGAATAGTTAGAATAATTATTTTTTAAATAGAAAAATGTATTGGAATTATTTATGCAATTTTAAACACTTTTCATAATTAAATTTTCTCCAAATTCAAAAATATTTGAAATGTATTTGAAAAAGTATTTGAAACGTGGCAGTGAAAAAAATGGGGGCAGGAAAAAATATATGAAATTTTGAGTCTTTTATTCCGGTTGGTAACACGAAGCGGGGCAAAAGGGGGGGGGGGAGGTGCGCGGGCAAACGATGGCTCCACCTATATAATCAGGGTAAAAGATCTCCACCTATATAACCCCGGGCGGTTGCTCCGCCCGGGGAAAACCCGCAGATATCGCTAAGTCCCCCGGCGACGAAATCCAGAGCGACGCCGTGAGGCTGCCCGATTTCGCCGCCGCTCCTCGCCTCCTCTACGCCGGCGCCCGTGCAGCTCCGCGCCTGCGCCCGTGCTCCTCCGCGCCCAAGCCCCTCCTCCGTGTCTCCGCCCGAGGTGAGATCGCCGCCAGCCTCCTCGCCTCCTCCGTGCCCAAGCCCTTGTCGCCTCCTCGCCACCGTGCCCTCCTCCTCGGGGTGAGATCGCCGACGGCCGTGCCCCGGGCCTCCACACCTGCTGCACAATTTTTTTTAAGTTAACTTAATTACATTGTTAGTTTAGTATTAGTATTAGTGTTAATATTAATATTAGCACTGTTAGTAATATGGTACTGTTAGTATTAGCTAGTGTTAGTAAAATTAGTATTAGTGTTAGTATGAGGTAATATAATTATGAATATTAGTGTTAGTATTAGTTTTAGTTAGTTTATCTAGTAATATATAGTATATATTTGAAACCCTAGTTGAACTAGTTACTTTAATTAGGTTTTTATTTTATTATTTTTGCAATCTTGGATGTTAACTAGGCATCATCATTAACTAGTTGAACTAGTTACTATTAGGTTGCAACTTATAATGTTATAAATTTTTGTAGCCATGGCGAAAGCTCCCCTGCGACGCAGTGCGCGTGTTGGCACTGGACGTGCCGTCCCCGTCGAAGAAAACGAAATCGTACCACCTGGTGGACGTCCACGTGGATCGCGTACAACGCGTGGACGTGGTGGTGGCGTAGCCATCAAGGAGGAGGAAGCAGCGCCTCCAGCTCGTGGACGTAGGCGTAGACGCAGAGCACGGGGGCAGCACGCGGAGCACGACACGGCGCTGTTGCTGCGGTGGAGGAGGCTGCGGCGGAATAGGAGGAGGAGGAGGATGACAGTTTTGGGCTACCAGAGTTCTACGTCCACCTGTTCCACCCACTGGGGAACAGACTTCGTCTTCCACAACGGATATCGGAGATCCTCCTCGAGCACAACAGGCCCTTTAGGTTTAGGCTCCACTTGGAGGGCTGCCACAACGGGCCCGTTCAGGTGTTCCTGCAGCGACGTGTCGAGGACCTCTACCCGTGCCATGGGTGGGGGCAGTTCCAGCACATGCACAACATGGATGTGAGCAACATGCTCACATTCAGGTACATCAATGACGACGTGGTGGACGTGCTGGAGGTGAAGATCTTCGACGGCACCCTACTCCGCCCCCGTTGCTACGAGGATAGCTCGGATGACAGCAGCTCCGATTCCGAGTCTGACGAGTCTAACTCCGGCGAGTCTGGCTCGGGCAAGTCTGTCTATGACGCAAATGTGTAGTATGCCGAGCACTGTATCACTCTCCGTGTCCGGTCCCATATTATTTTGTTAGCGATATCGTCAGAATATGTTTTCAGGTTTATGTCGTACTATGTTTATGTCATCGTGTCGAACAATATTTGTATTCGTGACAAATTATGTTTATGTTATTGTTGGTTTTCATGTGTGTTTATGTTCGACAATTTGTCATATTTCTTACTATAAATATTTATTATTTGAAAGATAATTGAATTATTAGTGCACTTGAAGTAATGCACTTGAAGAAAAATAGAATTTTTAATCTTGCCAATTGTTAAAGTAAAATAGAATAAGCAGTGAGCAAGAAAAATGACAGGGAAATATGAAAGAGATAAAACTAGAATAAAAGGGTGTCGGTTTGCTCGCTGTGCAGAGCCCACGTGGGCACCGCTTTTACCATGGTTGGTAAGGCCCACCAGGTCATTAGGGGGGCTTTAGCCCGGGTTTGGGAAACCAGGTTGGGCAACCGGTGCATAAGCCCCCCAACCCCCGACCAGGGCAAAAGGAATGCAGTCCCCTAGTGCCACGATCTCGCCATTAATGTGCATTCAGAGATTCTCCTAGTATCTATCAGGGCCATGCGGGCTAGTTCTATTTTGCAGCCTGGCCGTAGCTGACACTAAACTATTCGCTATTCGAGCCCGCAACAACGGCTTCTCTACTAGGGCTAGAATTAAAACTCGGAACTCGCGAGTTAAACGAGTAGCTCGCAACTCGACTCGGCTCGGCTCGAACACGTTGTCCAACGAGCCGAGTCGAGTTTTTGTTTTTAACGGTAAACGAGTTAAAGCTAAACGAGCCGAGTTTACCGAGTACTCGTTTAGCTCATCTAACTCGGTCAAAATAGTTTTTAATGATATTCTTATTCATTTAAATATATTTTTACTGATTATTGTAGTTTATTTACTACAAATTGTTTGATGGTGACATATTTTCACCGATTATTGTGATGATTTTATTATACATGACCCAAATAATAAAAAATAATTATATAATGTTGACTTTTTATAGTTTTATAAAATTAGATAAGTTAAACGAGTAGCTCGCGAGTTCACCGAGCCGAGCCGAGTTTTGATTTTGAACTCGTTTTTTGAACGAGTCGAGCAAAGCCCGACTCGTTAGTTGACCGACCTTGAGCGAGTCGAGCCGAGCCGACTCGGCTCGGCTCGAATTCCAGCCATTTTCTCTACCAACAACGACTCAACGGATGTGGGCGGATAGGCGGACAATGCAATGAGGATTTTTCGAGGACACGCTGTGTCGAGACATCGTAGTAGAGTTCATAGACGGGGGAGCCATGAGTCTACTGGTAGAACCGCGGGGGGACGTGATGATACAACAAACGAGAACACCGAGTTTTACCCAGGTTCGGTACGACACAACTAGGCGGCATTCTTACTCCTGCAATCTCACAAATCAGGGCTGAAGTATGAAGTATACAAAGTACAATGTGAGTATGGCTTCGCTAACTCGACGAGGATCAACTTCTCGGCGAGTTGGCTTCTAGCTAATTGTCTATATGTTCTTGCCCCCGTCCGACTTTATATAGATAGCCAGATTAGGGCTTACAGAAAGGAAACCTAGAAGACTACAAAAAGTATCTAACTTGGAAAATAAGGAATACGTCTTCTCCTCCAAGCCGCACCACTTTGGGCCGTGGTCCGGGTCCTTCTAGAATCCGGCTTCCTGCGCGTCAGATTACTGGGCCACCCAATGGACTATACTCCATTACGTATGGGCCACCCTGGTAATCCGGCTTTTAGGCCAATGCTGGACATACCCCTTATTCGCATATATCCGATAGTAGCCCCCAAGAAGGATTAAGACTTCATTCTGCCGCTCTTCGTTCATTGGCATTCTTTTTCCAGAAATGTCGGCGTTTTGTCTTGATTCTTCTTTCACCAAAAAATCTCTTAACCCAAAACTTGGATTTTACCATAGTTAGGCTTTTCTTCCATGAGACTTCGCGGAGAAGGAACTTCATGACATCAGCGATGAAATCTTGCTGATGTCACGGACGTTTGGGTTCAATCAAAACCTAAAACCATATCCTCTCACGGATTCTTTCGCGGGAAACGAGGAGATAGCAATAATCACCCGTCCCCTCATTTCCCGGAATTTTCGGGCGTTACACGCGTCATGCATCCGACGGCTAAAAGAGCCGTTGGAGCTAATCTCCATGCATTTCTGGCTATAAATAGCCATCTCGGGGGCTCTCCGTTCTTCTCTTCTGCTTCCTCGAGCACACAGATCCCTAGACTTAGCGCCCCGAGCTCATCCCAGAGAACGCAGAGACCCGAGCCCTCGAGCTCTTCCTCGGAAAGATCATCGGAGGATCCAACTCGCGGCCGTGCCGCCAAAAGATGATAGTCGGAGATTCTCCTCGCGCCTCCAATTCGGCGAGCGCCGCCATGGAGATCAAGGAAATCATCAACAGCCTAGACCATCTCCTCGACTCTCCCCCGCGCACCTCTACGACCAGCCAGCGGGAGCCACCAAAGAGGCGGTGGGCGGGGATCTACCTCCCGCAACCAGGAATACGCCACCGCCATCGACAAATCCTCCTCGTCCTCCTCCATTCTCCGATCCTACAGAGGAGGAAATACGTCTCGCGGCGGCAAGGACGTCGCCGCTTCTGCCACTGCCGGAGGCAAGGACGAAGGAGAAGAAAATGCCAGCAATTGGAGCCACTGCAATGTGGTTCCAACCCTTCTCCCGGAATGGAGAAGGATGGCTTCGTGCTCAAGGACACGTGGCGAGTGGGCGAGGAAGACTCCGAGCCGTCTCCGCAACCCGGAGAACGCGTTCTGCTGGCTTCCCACATCAACACAGGTATGTGATTCCCACCTTCCGCGTTTTTCTGCCAAGTCCTCGACCACTATAAAATCCATCCACATAATCTGCCCCCAAACTCTATCATGTATTTAGCCGGATTCTAGGCCCTCTTTGAGGGTTATCTAGGGATAGAACCCAGCCTGGATTTTTTCCAGTACTGTTTTAGTGTTAAACGCAACCCCTCAGAGGGCGCACTTCCGATTTCCGGGACAATCTCTTTCACCCTCCATAGGTTTAGGGAGGATTGGTTCCCCAAGATAAAAACATCCGAGTCCGTCAAATTTTGGAAGGGCTCTTTCTTTTATCACGCGGATGTTCCATTTCCTGTAAAGGAAACGGGCATTCCGCCTTTCGTCAATTCTGTGGCCACGCCCTAAGACAATTGGGCGTTGGATGCGGTCCAGGTGCTGCCTCCAGACCTAATGAGGATCAAGATGCGAATCGCAAAACTTGTCTCTTCCACCCCTCCACTAACCGGCATGGATACAACCCTCTGCTGGTTGGGAAGGAGGATCCAGCCCCTTGCCTATCGCGGAAAGCGGCTCATGTGTGAATACACGGGCACAGACGATGCAATGAGGTCGACGAAGAGTGCTTTGGCAAAGAAGGAGTTGAAGAAACGCGGGAACCAGCTGGGCTCTACTCGCGATCAATACGAGGAAAGCCGGCAAATGTATCACGAAACCCTGCTCCAAAGGTCTGCTTTTGTCCTTAGGGAAATTTCTTGAATGTTTGTCTTCTTTTTCTCGGATGTTTTTTATTCTAATCCCGACTTTGCTTCTTTTTACAGCTTCTTGATCTTCGTGAGGAAGAACTCGCTACCGATGACGAGTTAGCTGCACTACGTGCCAACTTCTAGTCCGGAGGGCGGAAGCGCAAGAAGCCATCCGCCACTCAGGAGGTCATCGATCTTGACGGTGTGGTCGTCGCCACTTCTAGGTAAAAACCCGAGTTTTTCATTTGTATGCTTTTTGTTGCATGTTCTTGTTTCTCGGAATCTCAAATCTTGGATTTCCTTTCCTTCTTTCTTTTCTAGCCTTGCTCCTACTACCTTGAAGGGAAAAGGCAGGAAGAAACACAAATTTGCTGCCCGGAGAATAGTAAAGCCGTCTCCCGCCGCTGCCCCAAATACTCCAATAGCGGCTGGGGAGGAAAACTCGGCTGCACGGGAAGAAGAATATCCCCTGCAGTCAAGCCAACCCATTGCACCCGACACGGATGCGAGGGAAAGGGCGGCACCGGAAGAGGTTGGGCCTTCAAATCTTCCCAAGGAAGATCCAATCCCCACTTTTGATGACAAATTCAAGGTAAAGAAAGAAGATTGTTTTGACGATCACGGGCATATTCACCCGTGGGCAAAAAAACACTTTGCCCGAGCTCCCTCGGTTCGTCCTTGGCCGCAATCTGGCCTAGTCGGAATTACGTGTTCTCGCCTCGCCGGGTTTTACAAGACGACATCCACCACATGGGGATTACCTTTGCGGAATACGCCAAGGAATTCTCCGAGGATATCGCAGGTTTGCAGCGGATGACCAGGTATATAACTCCAGCCCCCAAGTATTAAGACAAAATATTTTTTCTATTTTTGCCTTAATGCTTTTTTTCTTTACCTGTTTATTTTTGACTAAGAATCTTTTCCTTTGTCTGTTTCTCAGGAAACCGCCGAGAGTATAAACGTGGAAGTTTTCAACAAGCTTACCATTAAGAACCAAGAGGTTAGGTCTCTTCTTGGTATTCTTAGTGATAAAGAATCAGAATTGGCCGCAGTTCAACAGCGGTTAAAGGATGCAGCAGGTAAATGACTTTCTACTGTTTTTCTGAATTTCTTCTAAGTCTTTTTCCGGGTTTTGAATTACTCTATCTGTGTTCTTTTCAGCTTCTTTGGCTAAAGCCAAACAAATTGCTAAATATGCTGGCAACACTGAAACCCTCCGCAAGGAAATTCGGAGCTTTACAAGATGACAGTAAAGCTTCAGAAAGACTCGGAGGCTAGCCAATTGGCAATTGGTATGGCCGAATCCCGAGCTTCCTCTCAAGCTGAGAAGGATAAGGCTACAATCCGGGATTTGGAAAATGCCCTCAACCAACGCCTTGAAGAAGGCCTTGAGATGGATAAAATCCTCGGTAAGTTTTTTGCTCTTTTACCAAGGTTTTTCTTGTACTTTTGCAGCACGCCTTACTTTTCGTCCTTCTGTGCTATTCTAACTTTTTTGGTTGTTTCAACAGAAGGGAATCCTTTGTTCACCCGGATTGACAAAATCCAGGCTTTTGGGAAAATCTTCGCCGACCTCAAGACTGCGGGGATGCTACTTTATCATTGATAGTAGAAGGTTTACTAGCATGACAGGCTTCAGTTTTACTAGTGGTGGTAATGGTGCAAACATTAGCTATATTATTCTTTCTAGCTATTTCATCTTCTCTTTCGCATCTAGCATGCAATTCAGCTAACATCCTAACACTGTCATCAATTCGAATTTGGATGGCATTCAAAGTTTTGCTTTCTTTAACATCATGAGGCATAACCTTTAGTTTCAGAAAATGAACATCAAGAGCAAGGCTATCAAATTTAGAATCAAGAACATCAATTTTGCCAAATTTTTCCTCAACAGATTTATTGAAAGCAGTTTGTCTACTAATAAAATTCTTAAGAATGTTCTCAAGATCATAGGGTACACTTTTATTGCTGTTGTAGGAATTACCATAAGAATTATTATTGTTAGGAGGATATGGCCTATAATTGTTGCTACCAAAATTATTCCTATAAGCATTGGTGTTGTAATTATTATTTTTAATGAAGTTCACATCAACATGCTCTTATTGAGCAACCAAAGAGGCTAAAGGAACAATGTTTGGATCAATAGGAGCATGGACATTCACAAGCATAGACATACTAGCATCAAGTGTATCACTCAAAGAGGAGTTTCTTCAACAAAATTTTCCTTCTTACCAGTTGTAGCTCTCTCAGTGTGCCATTCAGAATAATTTACCATCATATTATCAAGAAGCTTTATTACTGCCCCCAAGGTCATGGATATAAAGGTTCCTCCAGCAGCTGAATCCAGAAGGTTTCTTGAAGAAAAAATTCAGTCCTTCATAAAAAGTTCGGATGATCATCCAAGTAGTCAGTCCATGAGTGGGACAATTCTTTACCAAAGATTTCATTCTTTCCAAAGCTTTAGCAACATGCTCATTATCAAGTTGCCTCAAATTCATAATGCTACTTCTTAAAGATATAAACTTAGCAGGAGGATAATATTTTCCAATGAAAGAATCTTTATACTTAGTCCAAGAATCAATACTATTTGTAGGCAAAAGATAGCAACCATTCTTTACCTCTTCCTCTCAAAGAGAAAGGAAACAATTTCAGTTTAATAATATCTCCATCTCCATCTTTATATTTTTGCATCTCACATAGTTTAACAAAATTATTAAGATGGGTAGTAGCATCTTCAGTACTAACACCGGAAAATTTCTCTCTCATAACAAGATTTAATAGTGCAGGTTTAATCTCATAAAAATTAGTAGTAGGAGCAGGTGAAGCATTAGGTGTGCCAATGAAATCATTGTTGTTGGTGCTAGTAAAGTTACACAACTTAGTGTTCTCAGGGGTACTCATTTTAGCAAGATTATAAACAGGATAAAAATATCAATTAGAATAAGATTTTTTTTTGTGTTTTTGATAAAGAGAAGCAAACACGATAAAATAAAATAAACTAAGAAAAACAATAAAAAAAGTAAAGAGATTGAAGGTGAGAGACTCACCTTGTATAAATTCTCTTCATCCCCGGCAACGACGCCATAAATTAGCTTGATGCGCGTGTAACACACTTTCGTTGGGAGACCCCAAGAGGAAGGTATGAAGAGCACAGTGGCAAGTTTCCCTTAGAAAGAAACCAAGGTTGAATCGACCAGTACGAGGAAGGTGTAAAAAAATAACTTCAGAAGGTTGATGCAGCTGAGATGGCAGGGCGTACTACCGGTTCAGCAGCAACGTGGAAGCCACACAACACAATCAAATCGGTTTGCCCCAACGTAGCAGTGAGGTGGTCAATCTCACCGGTTTTGCTGCACACAAAGAGGTTAAACGTATGGTGTGGAAAACAGTATGAGAACAATATGAAAACAATAATAGCAGTGTGAAAACAGTGTGTGTATTATCAGTATGAGAAAATGGACCGGGGTCCACGGTTCACTACACTAGTAGAAACTAGGGCATTTAGCCAACCACATTGGACCCGGATTGGATATAAACCGGTTCTAAAGGGGTCTGTCCGCTGGGCCCCCTCCCTGCAGCAAATGGCCGCAAGGCCTTTAGGACCGGTTTGTAACACAAACCGGTCCTAAAGGTTTTTGGACCGTTTGCTGCAGGGAGGGGGGCCCAGTGGCAGACCCTTTAGAACCGGTTTGTATCACAAACCGGTGCAAAAGGTTTTCTCATTTTTGCAGCAACTGCGGGGCCCCGCTGTCAGACCCTTTAGCACCTGTTTGTAACACAAACCGGTCCTAAAGCCCTCCCCCTCCCCTATATTCCACCCCGAGCTCAGCTCCATTTTTTCCAGCTCGAGCTCAACTCCATTTTTGCTCTCTCCTTCCTCTTGGGAGCTCTAATCCGTCCCCATTTTTCTCCACCATTTGTCAAGATTGTTGGCACCCATCGGTCCTACGGTTAGCATCAACATTCCCTCTTCCGGCATTGCAAGTTTTGCTTGTTTTCTTGCTCATTTCATTTTTGTTGTGCTAGCTAGGTGTTTGATGAAATGCCTAAGCTAGAGAGAGTTTATCATTTGTTATGTATACATATGCAATTTGAGCTCAAATTTAATTATGATTTGTGGTTTTTTTTAGTGTCGCGCGCCTTGTCCCCTCCTCACCGCCGTCGATCGCCCCGTCACCGACACAACCTTGGTGAGCCTATTGTTTTTATTTACCAAAAACATATTTTGATTTGTATATAATTTTCTTATTGTGTAAGATTTTTTTTATATGTATAGCGCCATGGTTTTGATATCCGTCCCCGTTGGCCCTCGTCCAGTCTATGATTCGGATGTGGTATATTATCTTTTATAACTACATATTTTCATTTCCTGATTATATGACAATTAATTACCCCGACCAACTTGACATAGATATTTTTATCTAGGAGGTAGTGGAACCGGAAATGCCAATCGACCCTATTGTTGAGAAGTTACACTTAGTTGAACAAGAAAATGTTGGCCTGAAAGAAAGATTGAAAAAAACTGAAGAAAGGTTGGAAAAAACTGAAAGAGAGAAGATAACCTTGGAAAAGGTTCTTGCCGGTGTCGTCGGTGGTCACAAGAGCGAGATGGACGCAATGCGCCTGAAGATTAGAAAGATTAGAAAATATGCAATTAGTAAAGAGGCTTGGTATCATTATGCCATCGGGTCAATTGTTACCTTTGTTGCGATTTTGATCGTATTTGTTCTTGTTTTCATGGTTGGTTTCAGTGTGTATTTTTTATGGTTGGTTTCAGTGTGTATTTTTATGAGAACTATATATGTATGGTCACTACGCTACTTTGGTTTTAACGTGTGATGAACTTTTTGTATTAATTAATTAATTTAGTCATGATGATTTAGCATAATGGTTTTTGATAAATTTATATAATGCAGATGAACCGGAAATGGATGTACAGTGATCGACGTCGTCCCGAATTCCTTAAGTTTTCTCAATGTGGCTGAGAAAAACAGGCAGAATAGATTTATTTTTTGTCCATGTAAAAAATGCCAGAATAAGAGGAATTTCCCTAACTCAAGAACCATACACACCCACCTGTTGCAAGAAGGCTTCATGCCCAATTATTTTTGTTGGACCAAGCATGGAGAAAGAGGGGTTGTAATGGAAGACAATGAAGAAGAAGAGGATAATGATAACTATCCTATGTTCGGTGAACACGGTGATACTGAAATGGGGGAAGACGAGCCTGAACTTGAGGACATTGTTGATGAGTCTGATGATGATCTTCGTCAGGTCATTCGTGAAGAACAGATAAACTGCGCAAGTGAAAACGAGAGGTTGAAGTTGGAGCGCATGTTAGAAGATCACAAAAAATTGTTGTACCCAAATTGCGAAGATGCCCAGAAAAAGCTGGGCACCACCCTAGAATTGCTGCAATGGAAGGCAGAGAATGGAATATCTGACAAGGGATTTGAAAAGCTGCTGAAAATAATGAAGAAGATGCTTCCAAGAGATAACGTGTTGCCCTGCAGTATGTACGAAGCAAAGAAGGTTGTCTGCCCTCTAGGATTGGAAGTGCATAAGATACATGCATGCATCAATGACTGCATCCTCTATCGCGGTCAGCACGAGAATTTAAATGCCTGCCCGGTATGCGGTGCATTTCGGTATAAGATCAGGCGAGATGACACCGGTGATGTTGAGAGCGACGATCGCCCCAGGAAGAGGGTTCCTGCCAAGTTGATGTGGCATTCTCCTATAATACCACGGTTGAAACGTTTGTTCCGAAACAAAGAGCATGCCAAGTTGCTGCGATAGCACAAAGAAGACCGTAAGGAAGACGATATGCTGAGACACCCCGCCGATGGGTCGCAGTGGAGAAACATCGACGATAAGTACGAGGACTTTGCACGTGACGCAAGAAACTTGAGGTTTGGTCTAAGTACAGATGGCCTGAATCCGTTTGGGGAGCAGAGTAGCAGTCATAGCACCTGGCCCGTGACTCTATGTATTTATAACCTTCCTCCTTGGTTATGCATGAAGCGTAAGTTCATTATGATGCCAGTGCTTATCCCAGGCCCGTCGCAACCTGGCAACAACATTGATGTGTACCTGAGGCCACTAGTTGACGAACTTTTAGAGTTGTCGGCTGACGAAGGTGTACGTGTGTGGGACGAGTACAAACAGGAGGAATTTGACCTACGAGGGTTGCTGTTTGTAACCATCAATGATTGACCCGCTCTTAGTAACATCTCAGGACAGTCAAACAAGGGATACAGCGCATGCACACACTATTTAGGCGAGACTGAAAGTATACATATAGGCAAGAATGTGTACCCGCGGCATCGTCGATTTGTTCCAGACAGGCATCCCGTAAGAAAAAAAGGAAAGCATTTCAAAGGCGAGGCAGATACACGGAGAAAGCCAACCCTCCCTAAAGGTACTGATATATATGACATGGTCAAAGATATAAAAGTAATCTTTGGTAAGGGTCCTGACGCACAATCTGTTCCGAATGACGCCGACAACCACGTAGCCATGTGGAAGAAGAAATCTATATTCTGGGAACTACCCTATTGGAAATTCCTAGAGGTTCGCTCTGCGATCGACGTGATGCACGTGACGAAAAATATTTGCGTGAATCTGCTAAACTTATTGGGCGTGCATGGGAAGAAGTCGAGAGATACACCAAAAGCACGGCTGCACCACCAATGTATGCACGAACGAGACGACCTGATGAATCCAGAGAATTTCAAAGGTCCTGCCAGCTACGCTCTTACAAAGGAAGACAAGGAGATCTCTTTCCATGTCCTGAGCAGTATCAAGGTCCCGTATGGCTACTCGTCGAACATAAAAGGAATACTAAACCTGGAAGAGAAAAAGTTCCAAAACCTAAAGTCTCAGGACTGCCACGTTATCATGACCCATTTATTTCCGATTGCATTGAGGGGGCTTCTGCCAGAAAACATGCGAGTACCCATTGTGAAGCTATGTGCATTCCTCAACGCAATTTCTCAGAAGGCAATCGATCCAGCAACTCTACCAAGTTTACAGAAGGACGTGGTCCAATGTCTTGTCAGCTTCGAGTTGGTGTTCCCACCAACGTTCTTCAATATTATGACGCACCTCATAGTTCACCTAGTCCAAGAGATTTCCGTTCTCGGTCCTGTATTCTTACACAATATGTTCACCTTTGAGAGGTTCATGCTAGGCCAGAAGGAAGCATGGTCAAGGGCTATGGAACAGAGGAGTTCATTGAGTTTTGTGTTTGACTTTATTCCTGACCTGAACCCTATCGGTGTTCCTTAGTCGCGCCATGAGGGGAGACTGCGTGGAAAAGGCACGCTAGGAAAGAAATCAACAACATGTATAGACGAGCAATCTTTCACTCAAGCACACTACACAGTTCTAGTTAATTCCAGCTTGGCGGCTCCATATATCCAAGAACACAAGGATATTTTACGCTCGGAATACCCGGAGCAACCTGAAGATTTCATTGCTAAAGAACACGCGAAGACTTTTGGCGGTTGGTTGCAAAGACGTCTCATTAATGACAACATTGTTGAAGATGAGCTATACTTGTTGGCCAAGCAACCATCTTTGACTCTATTGACCTTTAAAGGGTACCAGATAAATGGTAACACATTTTACACGGCAGACCAAGATAAAAAGAGCACCAACCAAAACAGTGGCGTCCGGTTTGATGCAAAAGACGACAACGGGCAAAGGGTCACATACTATGGTTACATAGAGCAGATATGAGAATTTGACTACAGACCTTCCTTTAAGGTCCCTTTGTTCTGGTGCAAATGGTTCAACCTGTCAGGCGTGAAGGTAGACCCGAAGTACGGAATGACAACAGTGGATCAGAAGAATCTTGGGTACGGCAATGATCAATTCGTCCTAGCCAATGATGTGGCTCAGGTTTTCTATGTGAAGGACATGTCTAGCAGACCGAGAAAAAGAAAAGATAAGGAAGCGAATACATCAGACGATGAGCCAAGGCGCCACATAGTTCTTTCAGGGAAAATAAACATCGTGGGAGTCGAGGACAAGACAGACATGTCAGAAGATTACAATAAATTTGTTGAAATTCCTCCCTTCAAAGTCAAAGATGATCCAAGCATCCCGTTAAATGATGAAGATACTCCACGGTTACGGCGCAATCAGAAGAAAGGCAAGAAGAAAAATAGATAGGGGGTGTTGTTGGTGATGTGTAATAATGTATTAAACCTTTTATGTAATTGTGTTGACCATTTTGATAAATATAATTTTTTTGACCAATTTATGTAATTGGGTTCGCGCGCTCACTCTGAACGTGGCCCAATTTTTGGACCTTTAGTACCAGTTTCGTTGGGAAACGGATCATCACTTTAGTACCGGTTGGGGACACCAACTGGGACTAAATGGGTTAGGGTTTCCTTTGGACCAATCAGATAGAATCACATGGATCGTGTGTTTACTTTCAAGCGCTTGTGAGTCGTTGGATCCGGGGTGTGTTTCTTTCGAGCTGTTGTGAGCCGTTCGATCAGGGCTACGGTGTGTTTCTTTCGAGCTGTTGTGAGCCGTTGGATGAGGGTGTTTCTTAATCGTTGGATCAAAACCCTAGCACAACACTTTGTGAGCCAGAGGACCCTATATATAGCCCACCTTCATACACCGGTCAGTTCATCGACCAAATACAAAACATCCGGATTCGCCATCATACGTCCTGCCGTGCATTTGGTATGCATATATGCACCCACTAGCCACGGTGGGGTTGTATGATGGCGATACCGATTGTTTTGTTCTACATCCCCTTTAAGGTTTGATACATCATATATTCAGTTCATCGAGCAAATACAAAACATCCGGATTCGCCATCATACGTCCTGCCTGGCATTTGGTATGCATATTGCACCCAGTAGCCACGGTAGGGCTGTATGATGGTGATACCGATTGTTTTGTTCTACACCCCCCCTTTAACACATCAATGCATGCTTGGGTCAGTGTTCACTTTGAGCTCGGGTAGTAATGTGCAACTATTTGCTTGGTTGTGTTAGGGTGGCGCGTGGCGCGGGAGTTGTGACGCGTGGCCAGGAGGGCGCGGTATAAACTGTCGCGCCTCGAGCACGTTTTCTCCTCTCCACGCGCCCACTCCTCTCCACGCACCGTCGCGCTTCCACCATGCCTCCGAGGAGGAACAACACCACCGGCTTCCGCGGCGTCCGAGCACGGCAGAACGGAATGTTCAGGGCAGATATCCGCTGGGGGACGACCGCATCCCCCTCGGCTCCTTTGCGATGGCGGCGGAGGCCGCCCGCGCCTGGGACGCGGCGGCCTGGTGCCTCAACCGCCCGCGGTCGCTGATGAACTTCAACGACTGCCACACCGTCTGGGAAGCGGAGGCCAGGGCGCCGAAGCCGCAGATCGTCACTGCCGCCGACCACCTCCACCTCCGCCACTTCGCGTTTCAGGGCCTAGTCGACGCCAGGGAAGACCGCGTCGTCCGCGAGTATTACCGGAACAACCCGGGGGAGGAGAGCGCCGACGAGGAGCTCTGGCAGACCCGCGCGGCTGTAACATCCCAAGTATGAAAATACCCCTAGAATGTTTGATTTCCTGTTTAATCAAAGTATTGCATCATGTCATCATATTTATTTCATTGTTTGCATTTGTTTACTATTTGTTTTGCATCTGTTGTTATTCTGTTTTCATTATGGAAATTCAAACAATTTCAAATGATGTGTTTCATACTTGTCATGTTACAATATTTTCAAATCAAAAGTTCAAACCAAATCTCATTTTGTTTCCATTTGTTTCATAGTGGTCAACTATTAAAAATGAGGGTTTAATCAAACCATTAATTCCTAATGGTAATTCAAATTCAAACCAAAAACATTCAAACAGCACACCAACTTGAAATTATAAAACTACCAAAACAAATGAACTCATTTGTTTCCAATTAACTCTTTGGATTACCATAATTAAAAATCTTGTTTTAAACAACCAATTATTAACCAAAATTCATCCAAATGCAAGCCATTACAAAAACAGCAAATAAATTTGAATTTTCAAAAACTTAAGTTGTCAAGTGGTAGATGTTGAACTAACAAGCTCACATGAATTTTTTTTCAAATTTTTATCAACTCAAAACCCTATCATTTTCTTCCATTTCTAGTTGCTACAAAAAAAAACAGAAAAACAAAAAAATAAGAAAAAGAAAAACACAGCGCGCGCGGCAGCTAACCTAGCGGCCCAGCCCACTAACCTACCTAGCCAGCCCGCGTACCCCTTTGCGCTGCCGCCCCGTCGTCCCGCAGTACGGCAGCGCATCCACGCACGCCACGGCGGCAGCGGACGACGCCGACGGCCAGCAGAGCCCCGTACCCCCTATAAGAGCCCCCTAGGGCACTGCGCCGCCGCCCTAACCCTAGCTACCACCTATCCCCTCGCGATCGCCGCCATCTTCTCCTTCTCTGCCCCAATTTCCCTTTCTGAATTCTCACCGGAGCAAGCTCGCCTGAATCCATGGCTGCCACCGCCACCTCGTCGCTCCACCACCCCACCTAGCCACCAAAACCAGACCGCCGCTTCCTCCTCTCCCTCGACGACAACTGCTTGGCCACGGTGACCCTCTGGATCGACGACGACGAGCTCGACGCCGCCGCGGTTTTTCTGAACATCCTCACCGCTCCATCGCCACCGTCTGCTCCCCGGCCTCCTCTCGCCTCCGACAAACTCCCGGTGAGCTCCCGAAGCGATCCCGCCCCCTGTACGCGTTGTTCGTTTCCTGGTTGCGCGGGTCCTTCTCTGAATCGCCGGCGGCATCCACCACCGTGCCGCCATGATCACCGTTGAGCTCGTTACGATACGTTCACGAGCACTCCACGGTCACGAACATGTTCCCCTAACGTTTGCGCGCACATCCACCTGCTCAACGCCGCCAGATCGTGGCCTCGTCGCCGGTAGCCCGTCGATCCCCTCCGCCGCGGTCAGTCACTGTCGCAAGACTGAAACTTTGTTTCAGTTTCGTCAGTTAACGTTGGATCTGAACGATATCCTCCCTGAGCGGCGTATACTGACAACAAACGCAGCGCAGCGCACTGGTTGCAGGCAGTGCGCGCAAGGGCGAGGTCCAGGGTTCGAGCCCCTGACTCGCGGGATAAAATCCCATTCTTTTGCACCGCAGCGCTGACAGGGAGGGCCCCCTGTCAGCCACCCTTGTAGCCACGCAAGCACAGCGAGACCCTGGGCTCCCCTGGCAGTGTCTAGTGTAGACTGCTGTGCGGTAACAAATGGTTTTAACATTTTCTGTTTTAAAAAACAAGCCCTTTCTTTTTACAGTTTGGTCCCTGAAAGTAATTTGACAATAACTTTAGTTTTATAATTCCAAATAACAAAAATAAAATATGTGTGCTGGTATAAATTTAATTATCTACCTATTGGTAGCATTTGTTTCCTGTTTTGAATTTTCAAAATGCAATTCAAATTTGAATTCAAATAATTCAATTGCAATTTGCTAAAATTCATAACTAATTCATTATTAATCCAAATAATGCAAATAAAATATGTTTTCCATGCTATTTCAAATAAGCTTTTCAAATATAAATTTTGTTTCATGATTTGAATAATTTAAATTGCCTAAATAATTTAAACCTTGTTTAAATCATTTAAATTTGATAAAATCATAACTTGCTCAAATTAAAGTATTTTTGAATATGCAAAATATGTTTTCAACCTAGAAAAGTATAAACTTTTCAAATATGAATTTGAATTTATGTTTTGAACAAATAAAATTCAAATAATATTCAAACTTGTTTTAAATTCAATTAAAACTTGTTTAATATTGTTTAAGTCATAATAAATTCATCCTAACTCCTATTTCAATATTTGAAACATGTAATTCAACTAAAATTTGGTATTCTTTTCAAATATGAATTTTGTTATTTGTTTTGAACATTTTAAATTGATGAAAACAACAAATGTTTGTGTGACATCTTTAAGTAACCCCAAAATTTCCAAACTTAATAAATATCCTCCCAACTTGTTAAAATCCTTTACCACTTGCATCTATTGTTGTTATTTTGTTAATATCATCATGCATGCATCATGCTAAACAACTTTCATATGATAATTAATTATAGATCATTTGTTTCCACTTAATTCATGGACCTTTTCCATATGCAACTCAAAATTGCATATGGGACCATTTAAATTGTGTTACCATGTCAACTAGTTTATTTTGATGCATCCATTAAATTGACATGCATCATCCCATGATTGTGCACTATGCCATGATATTGATTGTTTATCTTTCTGCATTGTTTGTTTGCTTCTTCTCGGATAGACGACGACGTTGAGACCGACGATCTTTACGACACCCCTTCTGAGGATCTAGCTCAGTACCAGGCTGCTGAGTTTGCAGGCAAGTTATCACTCACATGAACCACTGTGTTCCTTTCAACATTGGTTACCGATACTTTCCGTTGTCTATTCCTGCTAAGCCATAGTAGTAGTTGTTTCTGTTACGAACCTATCACATGAATCCCTTAACCCGGATATTGCCTCACCTCCACTCCTACAACCCCTTTGGTTGAGCCAGTGTCTTACTAGCATGCTTAGGTTGTTTTGCTCGAGTCTGTTACCCGTTACTTTCAGTTACTATATTTTTATTACGTTCTGGGGGCTCGAAGTTTAATCAATCAATCATGCTAATGTTATTGTTAAATAATAACTTGATGATAAGGCACCGGCAGGAGGCCCTGTGTGGTTTTGAGGCCTGCTAGTGTCGACCCTAACAGGAAAAGGGTCTTGTCTACTGATCCATGATGAGCGCACTACCCGCATGTAGGAAGCGAGTATGGGCGCCCCCCTCAATTTGATTCGATTCGCATCTCGTCCAAATCGCCTCACTTAGTTCGTGTTTTCCATTTGCCGCATGCATGTTTTTGCGAGCCCAGCGCAGGGTGGAACTTTCGTAGTCGGCATATAGGAGGACACGTTCTTAGAGTGCTATGAGGGTCCATTTTCTTCTGGGCTCGATTAGCCGTGCGCCCAAGGTGCTTTGGGCTTGATGCAAAGAAGAGTTGAGTTGTGTTGAGTGCCCCGCTTGGTGGGAGGCATCCCATCTGGCGGGTTATTCATACGTGTACGGCCAAATTGGTGCAACCCTGCAGGGATAAATCTTCTCGAGAAGCCGTGTTTTCCGCGGTTATGGTTAACTTGGTGAAAGTACTGGCTAACAAGTACTCAGGACGACTTAAACCTAATGATTCACAATCTCACACCCAATGATTAACAACTTGACTAGTAATAGGATTATTGACACAACAACTTGATTCAACTTTAATCCAACCGTGTGAGTTATCCTCGGATTGCTTCTTTGGATAAGGGGCGAGATCCAGGATGGGTTTGTTTGAAGTTAGCTTTCAGTTGGTTACAATACTCGATCTTATCTTCTTTCTGTTAGCCGGAAGTGATAGAATCTCTGTAGTTGGTTAGCGCAGCCAGTTGGAGCATCTTTTATATCCCCTCTCTTCCGTTGAACCCAAGGCATCTGTGCTTGGTGTTGACGGGCTACATTTTGGTGAACTGTGAGTCTTGCTTGCCAGTACTTGGATGTACTGACCCCTTTGGGGCTGTGGTTTCCGCAGACTACGCTTACGAGGATCCCCGTGACGGCTACTATGTGGAGTTCGACGAGGCTGCTGACGAGTAGATAGCGGACCCGGGCAGGATCCGAGACTACGTGGATGGGCTCCGTTTTCCTTTCAGTTTCCGGCTTCTTAAGCCTATTTGGATTTGTCTGTACTCAGACCCTTTGAATGCTTCCGCTGAGATGTAATGATGTTATGTTGGGACATGTGTCCTCTGGATGATTGTATTTGCTATCTCTGCTCTAGTGAGAGCTATTTGTAACTATTTCAATCTTTTGTGTCTTAGAGATATGTTGTGCTATCATTTTGTTACATCCCTTTGACGTACCATGTGTGTATGGTATGAAGTACGTCAATGGTAGTATCCTGATTTCTATGGGATAGTTTACGTCGACGATGAACAGATAGGGGTTGGTTGTCACACATACCTGTGTTGGCCTACTCGTAAGAGGACGCGGGTGCCGGTAAGCCCCGTAATCCAATCTACTACTGTTCAACGGAACGGCGAGTATCCTTTAGAAGTCCGGGTGCGACAAATGGTATCAGAGCCTGTCTGCCTGTAGGATTCCTTTTACTGGTCGCAGTTGAGTCTAGAAACTATTTTGTAGCTATATAGGAAAAATGAAACGTGAGAGTAGGAATTCTGCCATTTTATTTCTTTCCCCACCCACCCTCCCTTTTCTGGTAAGGAAGTGCAACGTTGTTTTCTCTTCTCATCTAAACTTTCAAGTTAGGTTTTCACGTATCCTGGTTTCTCTGGGATAGTTATATCTACTAGACCATAGGAATGGAGGTGGTTGTGACATGATTTATCATGTTGCCTACTCATGATTGAGAACGGAGGCGTGTAAGCCCCGGAAGCAGATCCTCTATTCCTTAAGCAGTAGATATTGATCCTTTAGAAGCCCGGATGGGTTTTCCATAGTACCTCAGGAGTTTTTGGTCTCGTGTTTCCCGATGTTGCTTCGATATCCTGTTCTTCTCAACATCCTTTTCGTCCGTTGAAACCTTGTTGTTGCTTTCCACTTCAGTTCTTCTACCGGCGTCTAATCAAAACTTCCCGATCATCTGCAGATGGATCTCAGGTTCTACCCGCAGGTGGTTCGGATGACTCGTTGCGAGGGCACCGCCGGTTATCCGGAGATGCTGAGAGACATGGTCACTTATCTGGGGTTCCGTTGGGCACCAGAGTACCAGGTCTACGAGCAGCAGCGAGAGTTTCACCAGACCTACTACCAGGCTATCGTCTACATCCTGTCAGATAATGGCATGAGCGTTGTCCACCGCTACGAGGCAGTAGGTTCCACAGTGGATATGGCTGTGCAGCAGGCAGCTTATGTGAGTCTCACCGTCCTTCGTGCTGACTACTGGGGATTTGACGATTCTATCTATCGCCACATCCCCCATGGTTACATCACTTTGGAGGGAGCTCACTTCACTCTCTACGACAACCTGGATGTCTACGAGCATGATAACACCAGGCTGCACACCACCGCTCAGTTTGTGAGGCACAGTGACGCTGTTGCCACCACACTTTCTCAGGAGTTGGCCTCAGTCAGGGAGCAGCTCTACCTTGCTTTGACTCGTCTGGCGACGTACACCACAGACTTTGTTGGAGATGAGCACTTTGCACGTTTCGATCAGCCAGTTGGTCGTCTTCTACCAGATGCTGGAGGTTACGAGCCGATCAGAGGTCCACTCCTCAACCTCGGAGCTGGTTACACTGGGATTCCACGCTTTGGAGCACAGGGAGACGACGCTTTCTACTTCACCACACCAAGAGTCGCTCTCAGAGCAGTCCCGATCTACGTGGATCGTCGTTCTACCTACTTTCGTGGGATTCCTCCTCACAGTATCTCTCGTCGTACTACTCACCGCCGTCCTGCGTGATGAGCATGGGAGTACCGATGTATCCGTTCCTAGCTATGTTTAGTTATCCTTTGTCTTTCGAACCATGTATTGGTGTGTTGGATATTCTGATGTATTTTAACATGTGATGATGTACCTGTTGGTTATCTATTCATGCGTCGGAATAATCTACCTTTCGGTTACCAAGTCTATCCTTTTCTGTTGTTGTGCTAAAATGCATGTCTATTCAGGATGCCGCCAACAAGGAGCAACCCGCCTGAACCACCTCCGATCACGGAGCTGTTGACTCAGATGACTCAGGTCGTGGCTCAGATGGCCCAGTTCCAGGCTAACCAGCACAACAACCAGAATGCTCCACGGGTCAGCATCAAGGAGTTCCTCAGTATGGGTCCGAGAGCTTTCGGGGCAACATGGGAGCCTCTGGATGCTGATGACTGGATCCATGAGATGGCCAAGGCTCTGGACATTGCTCACGTTGCTGAGGAAGACAAGGTCAAGTATGCCTCCTACCTACTGAAGGGTCAGGCATCTACTTGGTGGGAGAACTACCAGACCATGAGAGCTGGCTACCCAATCACCTGGGGCTGTTTCAAGGAAGCTTTCCTGAAGCACCACATTCCAGATGGTCTCATGGAAAGGATGCGTGAAGAGTTTTGCTCACTCAAGCAGGGCAAGCTGGACGTCATTGGCTATCAGAGTGAGTTCAATCGCCTCGCTCGTTACGCTGGTGATGAGGTGTCCACTGATGCTAAGAAGATGGCAAGGTTCCGCAGAGATTTTAACCCGGAGCTCAAGTACGCCCTCACCAACATCAAGGCCAAAGACTTCGAGGAGCTCGTGAACACCGCGCTCAATGAAGAAAATGGGCGCAAGGCGTTCGAGGAGTCTCGAAAGCACTCGCGTGAGGGTGGTTCCTCCTCCAACATGACCACCCCTCCGCAGAAGCGCCGCATCTGGGTGCCAAACGGTGCTGTCACTCGGGCTCCATATGCCCAAGCTTCTCCGGGCTTTGCTCCCCGCCCACCCAACCTAGCTCACATGCAAGGTCAGAGGGTTTCAATGGGGCAGCCAAGGCCAGATACTCCTCGTGTCGTCACTTGCTACAAATGCAAGCAGACGGGGCACTACGCTGACAAGTGCACGCAGAGGCAGCTACCTCCACCACGACCTCGTCCCAACACAAACCAGGCAATGGTGCGTGCTCCCCCGGCTAAAACCTTCAACTCCAACAACAGGCCTGTCGGGAGGACCGCGAGGGTGAATCATATCAAGGCCGACAAAGCTGAGGAAGCTGCTGACGTCGTTCTCGGTATATTACCCGTAAACTCTATTCCAGCTAAAGTGTTGTTTGATACCGGAGCATCGCATTCTTTTGTGTCAAAGATCTTTGCAAAAGCATACAACCTAGTTCTGGTTCCACTAAGCAATCAAATGACTGTTCACTCTCCGGGACCACAAATGTTGACTTCCAAGATAAGTAAGGACAATCAGATCCTAATTGGAGGCCGCATATTCCTTGCTTCACTCATGTTGCTGGGAAATTCTGACATTGATGTCATTCTGGGCATGGATTGGTTGAAGGCCAACGAAGCTAAAATTGACTGTGCTCAAAAGTCAATAACTCTCTCACCCATCTGGCCAGATAGTCTATTCTCCATATGGATCAAGTTCTGTTCAGCTGTTCAACCTCGATGCAAAACCTCTACCTCTACTTGAAATGTTCCGGTGGTTTGTGAATTCCCTGACGTCTTTCCAGAAGAGTTGCCAGGGATGCCTCCGGACAGAGCAGTTGAGTTCGTGATCGAGCTTGAGCCAGGTACTGCTCCAATCTCTAAGCATCCATACAAGATAGCTCCTCCTGAACTGAAATTGTTAAAGGAGCAAATCGATATGTACATGGAGAAAGGTTACATTCAGCCTAGTTCCTCCGCTTGGGGTTGCCCAACTCTGTTTGTTGCCAAGAAGGATCAAACAAAGATACTCGTGGTTGACTATCGTCCTCTCAACGAGAAAACCATCAAAAACAAGTATCCAATTCCTCGTATCGATGATCTTTTTGATCAACTTGCTGGAGCCTCAATATTCTCAAAGTTGGACTTGAGGATGGGTTACCATCAGATAAAGATCAGAAAGGAAGATATTCCAAAAACAACTTTCACCACTCGGTACGGTCTATATGAATACACTGTCATGTCCTTTGGTCTCACCAATGCAACGGCGACCTTCTCTAGACTCATGAATTCTGTCTTCCATGAATACCTCGACAAGTTCGTTGTGGTATATCTCGATGACATTCTAGTCTACTCAAAATCCGAGGAAGAGCATGGAGAACACCTTCGTCTCACTCTCATGAAACTTCGCGAGCATCGTCTATATGCCAAGTTCTCCAAATGTGAGTTCTGGATTCCAGAAGTTGCTTACCTTGGTCATATCATCTCTGCCAAAGGCATAGCCATTGACCCGGAAAAGGTTAAGGCAATTGTTGATTGGAAATCTCCTAAGACGGTAAAGCAAGTAAGAAGCTTTCTTGGCTTGGCTAGCTATTGCCGTTGTTTCGTCCAAAACTTTTCCAAGATTGCCAAACCCCTCACTGATCTCACAAAGAAGGACAAGAAGTTTGTTTGGACTCCACAGTGTGATGAGAGTTTCAATCTCTTGAAGACTAAACTCACTTCCACCCCAGTTCTGGTTGGCCCAGATACTACCAAATCTTTCCAGATATTCTGCGATGCATCTCTCCAAGGTCTAGGTGCAGTTCTTATGCAAGAACGTCAAGTTGTGGCTTATGCTTCACGTCAGTTGAACCCACATGAGCAAAACTATCCCACACATGACCTAGAACTTGCAGCAGTTGTGTTTGCCCTCAAGAAATGGAGACAATACTTGTTGGGTAACAAAACTGAAATCATTTCCGATCATAAGAGTCTAAAATACATCTTCACTCAACCAGATCTAAACCTCAGGCAAAGGAGATGGATTGAAAAGATTAAAGACTTTGATCTCACCATTTCTTACACTCCAGGCAAGGCTAATGTTATGTCCGATGCTCTCAGTCGCAAGTCATATTGCAATAATCTCATGATCATGGAAAGCCAACCTCCACTTCATGAAGAATTCCAGAAGCTGAACCTTGGTCTTGTCCCTCAAGGTTACCTTGCTAGCTTGACAGCCAGTCCAACTCTCGAGGACAAGATTCGTTCTGAACAACTTCGTGATACTGAAATCAAGAAGATTGTAGAGCACATCAAAGAAGGCAATGATAAATTCAAGTCCTTCTCAATTGATGACAAGGGAACTGTGTTCTTCGAAGGATGCATTGCGGTTCCTCAGATTCAAAGCCTCAAAGATGTCATTCTCAAGGAGGCTCATGAAACTCCTCTCTCCATCCACCCTGGAAGTACAAAGATGTACCAGGATCTCAAGACTCTGTATTGGTGGTCTGGCATGAAACGTGAAATTGCTCAATACGTTTCTGAATGCGACGTTTGTCAACGTGTTAAGGCAGTCCATCAGAAAACAGCAGGTCTACTCCAACCTCTGAAAATTCCTGAGTGGAAGTGGGACATGATTGAAATGGACTTCGTTACTGGGTTTCCAAAGTCCAAGAAGGGCAACGATGCAATCTTCGTTGTTATTGATCGTCTCACTAAAGTAGCTCACTTCTTTGCTGTCAAGGAAACTATCTCAGCTAGCCAGTTAGCAGAGCTCTACACAGCAAAGATTGTTCCTCTTCATGGTGTTCCATTGGAAATAAGCTCAGACCGTGGAAGTATCTTCACTTCTCATTTCTGGAAGAGTTTTCAAGAAGCATTGGGCACCAAACTTCTGTTCAGCACAGCTTATCACCCTCAGTCTCAGGGGCAAGTCGAAAGAGTCAATCAGAGTCTCGAGGATATGCTCAGAGCATGTGGTCTCTCCTTTGGCATGAAATGGGAGGATTGCCTTCCGTATGCTGAATTCTCCTACAACAACAGCTACCAGGCAAGCCTAGGCATGGCACCATTTGAGGCACTGTATGGCCGCAGATGCAGGAGTCCAATCAATTGGTCTGGAGCTGGTGAACGTTCACTCTTAGGCCCTGACATTGTTAAGGAAGCCGAGGAGAAAGTTCGTATCATTCGTGACAATCTCAAGATTGCTCAGTCTCGTCAGAAAAGCTACTATGACAGCAAGCACAGGGATATGATCTATGCACCTGGTGACAAGGCATATCTCCGTGTAACTCCCCTCAGAGGCACTCATCGTTTTGGTGTGAAAGGAAAACTTGCACCAAGATACATTGGTCCTTTCAACATTCTATCAAGGCGGGCAGAAAATGCTTATCGTCTTGAACTTCCAGAAAAACTATCCAAGGTGCACGATGTGTTCCACGTGTCACAACTCAAGAAGTGTTTCAAAGATCCAGATCGTGCAGTTGATCATGATTCCATTGAACTGCAGGATGATCTCTCTTATGAGGAGCATCCTGTTCGTATTCTCGATGAGGCCGAGCGTAAGACTCGCAACAAGAGCACCAAGTTCTTGAAAGTGCAGTGGTCGCATCATTCCGATAAAGAGGCAACATGGGAGACCGAAGAGGATCTTCGCAAGAAGTACCCGGACCTTTTCACTTCTCAGTAAGGAATCTCGGGGCGCGATTCCTTCAAGGGGGGGAGTTTTGTAAAATCCCAAGTATGAAAATACCCCTAGAATGTTTGATTTCCTGTTTAATCAAAGTATTGCATCATGTCATCATATTTATTTCATTGTTTGCATTTGTTTACTATTTGTTTTGCATCTGTTGTTATTCTGTTTTCATAATGGAAATTCAAACAATTTCAAATGATGTGTTTCATACTTGTCATGTTACAATATTTTCAAATCAAAAGTTCAAACCAAATCTCATTTTGTTTCCATTTGTTTCATAGTGGTCAACTATTAAAAATGAGGGTTTAATCAAACCATTAATTCCTAATGGTAATTCAAATTCAAACCAAAAACATTCAAACAGCACACCAACTTGAAATTATAAAACTACCAAAACAAATGAACTCATTTGTTTCCAGTTAACTCTTTGGATTACCATAATTAAAAATCTTTTTTTAAACAACCAATTATTAACCAAAATTCATCCAAATGCAAGCCATTACAAAAACAGCAAATAAATTTGAATTTTCAAAAACTTAAGTTGTCAAGTGGTAGATGTTGAACTAACAAGCTCACATGAATTTTTTTTCAAATTTTTATCAACTCAAAACCCTATCATTTTCTTCCATTTCTAGTTGCTACAAAAAAAACAGAAAAACAAAAAAAATAAGAAAAAGAAAAACACAGCGCGCGCGGCAGCTAAACTAGCGGCCCAGCCCACTAACCTACCTAGCCAGCCCGCGTACCCCTTCGCGCTGCCGCCCCGTCGTCCCGCAGTACGACAGCGCATCCACGCACGCCACGGCGACAGCAGACGACGCCGACGGCCAGCAGAGCCCCGTACCCCCTATAAGACCCCCCTAGGGCACTGCGCCGCCGCCCTAACCCTAGCTACCACCTATCCCCTCGCGATCGCCGCCATCTTCTCCTTCTCTGCCCCAATTTCCCTTTCTGAATTCTCACCGGAGCAAGCTCGCCTGAATCCATGGCTGCCACCGCCACCTCGTCGCTCCACCACCCCACCTAGCCACCAAAACCAGACCGCCGCTTCCTCCTCTCCCTCGACGACAACTGCTTGGCCACGGTGACCCTCTGGATCGACGACGACGAGCTCGACGCCGCCGCGGTTTTTCTGAACATCCTCACCGCGCCATCGCCACCGTCTGCTCCCCGGCCTCCTCTCGCCTCCGACAAACTCCCGGTGAGCTCCCGAAGCGATCCCGCCCCCTGTACGCGTTGTTCGTTTCCTGGTTGCGCGGGTCCTTCTATGAATCGCCGGCGGCATCCACCACCGTGCCGCCATGATCACCGTTGAGCTCGTTACGGTACGTTCACGAGCACTCCACGGTCACGAACATGTTCCCCTAACGTTTGCGCGCACATCCACCTGCTCAACGCCGCCAGATCGTGGCCTCGTCGCCGGTAGCCCGTCGATCCCCTCCGCCGCGGTCAGTCACTGTCGCAAGACTGAAACTTTGTTTCAGTTTCGTCAGTTAACGTTGGATCTGAACGATATCCTCCCTGAGCGGCGTATACTGACAACAAACGCAGCGCAGCGCACTGGTTGCAGGCAGTGCGCGCAAGGGCGAGGTCCAGGGTTCGAGCCCCTGACTCGCGGGATAAAATCACATTCTTTTGCACCGCAGCGTTGACAGGGAGGGCCCCCTGTCAGCCACCCTTGTAGCCACGCAAGCACAGAGAGACCCTGGGCCCCCCTGGCAGTGTCTAGTGTAGACTGCTGTGCGGTAACAAATGGTTTTAACATTTTCTGTTTTCAAAAACAAGCCCTTTCTTTTTACAGTTTGGTCCCTGAAAGTAATTTGACAATAACTTTAGTTTTATAATTCCAAATAACAAAAACAAAATATGTGTGCTGGTATAAATTTAATTATCTACCTATTGGTAGCATTTGTTTCCTGTTTTGAATTTTCAAAATGCAATTCAAATTTGAATTCAAATAATTCAATTGCAATTTGCTAAAATTCATAACTAATTCATTATTAACCCAAAAAATGCAAATAAAATATGTTTTCCATGCTATTTCAAATAACCTTTTCAAATATAAATTTTGTTTCATGATTTGAATAATTTAAATTGCCTAAATAATTTAAACCTTGTTTAAATCATTTAAATTTGATAAAATCATAACTTGCTCAAATTAAAGTATTTTTGAATATGCAAAATATGTTTTCAACCTAGAAAAGTATAAACTTTTCAAATATGAATTTGAATTTATGTTTTGAACAAATAAAATTCAAATAATATTCAAACTTGTTTTAAATTCAATTAAAACTTGTTTAATATTGTTTAAGTCATAATAAATTCATCCTAACTCCTATTTAAATATTTGAAACATGTAATTCAACTAAAATTTGGCATTCTTTTCAAATATGAATTTTGTTATTTGTTTTGAACATTTTAAATTGATGAAAACAACAAATGTTTGTGTGACATCTTTAAGTAACCCCAAAATTTCCAAACTTAATAAATATCCTCCCAACTTGTTAAAATCCTTTACCACTTGCATCTATTGTTGTTATTTTGTTAATATCATCATGCATGCATCATGCTAAACAACTTTCATATGATAATTAATTATAGATCATTTGTTTCCACTTAATTCATGGACCTTTTCCATATGCAACTCAAAATTGCATATGGGACCATTTAAATTGTGTAACAATGTCAACTAGTTTATTTTGATGTATCCATTAAATTGACATGCATCATCCCATGATTGTGCACTATGCCATGATATTGATTGTTTATCTTTCTGCATTGTTTGTTTGCTTCTTCTCGGATAGACGACGACGTTGAGACCGACGATCTTTACGACACCCCTTCTGAGGATCTAGCTCAGTACCAGGCTGCTGAGTTTGCAGGCAAGTTATCACTCACATGAACCACTGTGTTCCTTTCAACATTGGTTACCGATACTTTCCGTTGTCTATTCCTGCTAAGCCATAGTAGTAGTTGTTTCTGTTACGAACCTATCACATGAATCCCTTAACCCTGATATTGCCTCACCTCCACTCCTACAACCCCTTTGGTTGAGCCAGTGTCTTACTAGCATGCTTAGGTTGTTTTGCTCGAGTCTGTTACCCGTTACTTTCAGTTACTATATTTTTATTACGTTCTGGGGGCTCGAAGTTTAATCAATCAATCATGCTAATGTTATTGTTAAATAATAACTTGATGATAAGGCACCGGCAGGAGGCCCTGTGTGGTTTTGAGGCCTGCTAGTGTCGACCCTAACAGGAAAAGGGTCTTGTCTACTGATCAATGATGAGCGCACTACCCGCATGCAGGAAGCGAGTATGGGCGCCCCCCTCAATTTGATTCGATTCGCATCTCGTCCAAATCGCCTCATTTAGTTCGTGTTTTCCATTTGCCGCATGCATGTTTTTGCGAGCCCAGCGCAGGGTGCAACTTTCGTAGTCGGCATATAGGGGGACACGTTCTTAGAGTGCTATGAGGGTCCATTTTCTTCTGGGCTCGACTAGCCGTGCGCCCAAGGTGCTTTGGGCTTGATGCGAAGAAGAGTTGAGTTGTGTTGAGTGCCCCGCTTGGTGGGAGGCATCCCATCTGGCGGGTTATTCATACGTGTACGGCCAAATTGGTGCAACCCTGCAGGGATAAATCTTCTCGAGAAGCCGTGTTTTCCGCGGTTATGGTTAACTTGGTGAAAGTACTGGCTAACAAGTACTCAGGACGACTTAAACCTAATGATTCACAATCTCACACCCAATGATTAACAACTTGACTAGTAATAGGATTATTGACACAACAACTTGATTCATCTTTAATCCAACCGTGTGAGTTATCCTCGGATTGCTTCTTTGGATAAGGGGCAAGATCCAGGATGGGTTTGTTTGATGTTATCTTTCAGTTGGTTACAATACTCGATCTTATCTTCTTTCTGTTAGCCGGAAGTGATAGAATCTCTGTAGTTGGTTAGCGCAGCCAGTTGCAGCATCTTTTATATCCCCTCTCTTCCGTTGAACCCAAGGCATCTGTGCTTGGTGTTGACGGGCTACATTTTGGTGAACTGTGAGTCTTGCTTGCCAGTACTTGGATGTACTGGCCCCTTTGGGGCTGTGGTTTCCGCAGACTACGCTTACGAGGATCCCCGTGACGGCTACTACGTGGAGTTCGACGAGGCTGCTGACGAGTAGATAGCGGACCCGGGCAGGATCCGAGACTACGTGGATGGGCTCCGTTTTCCTTTCAGTTTCCGGCTTCTTAAGCCTATTTGGATTTGTCTGTACTCAGACCCTTTGAATGCTTCCGCTGAGATGTAATGATGTTATGTTGGGACATGTGTCCTTTGGATGATTGTATTTGCTATCTCTGCTCTAGTGAGAGCTATTTGCAACTATTTCAATCTTTTGTGTCTTAGAGATATGTTGTGCTATCATTTTGTTACATCCCGTTGACGTACCATGTGTGTATGGTATGAAGTACGTCAATGGTAGTATCCTGATTTCTATGGGATAGTTTACGTCGATGATGAACAGATAGGGGTTGGTTGTCACACATACGTGTGTTGGCCTACTCGTAAGAGGACGCGGGTGCCGGTAAGCCCCGTAATCCAATCTACTACTGTTCAACGGAACGGCGAGTATCCTTTAGAAGTCCGGGTGCGACAGCGGCTAAGCGGTCGGAGCGCCGCCTCGAACGCCACCTCGCGTTAGATGCCGCTCGGGAGACGAGGACGAAGGCGCTGCAAGAGCTTCGTTGGGTCGACCACGCCGGCGAAGTCTGGGCCTCCGACGATCCAAGGTGGGGGCCTATCTCGGACATACCATCATGCACCTCCGACGACGACGAAGAGGTCACCGACGAGTTCGACGACGACGATGACCCGGAGGAGGTCACCGACGAGTTCCCCAACGACGACGAGGAGTAGTGTTCGTCTGTTTTCTCTTTTTAATAAAAGAATTTGTATTCCGGCGACACTGCGGCGCGCTAGCGCGTTTGTTTTCTGTTTTTAATAAAAGTTATGAAATAGGTAACCAAGATTGTTGAAATCCACCATTGTCATTCCGTATTGGTCGTCCACCTTTACCCCACCTCCTGTTAGCTTGAACCATTTGCACCGGAACAAAGGGACCTTAATATTTGAAAATATAAATATGTTGTTATAATATTTGATTTTACAAAAGCTTTTGTTTATACAAAAATTTTGAGTCTATTTTGGACAATTAAATGACATTTAGACAATTTTTACACAAAATATGAGAAACTATAAATATGTTTTTGTAAATATTTGATTTTACAATTTTTCGAGTCTACTTTGATTTTATAAATAAATGTAAAAGAAAACAGAAAAGGGAAACAAAAAAGAAAAATAAAAGAAGAAACAGGAAAAAGAAAAAGGAAACAAAAAAATATCTTTATATTTTCAAATTAGTTTGATAAATATCTTATTTTTTATTTTTTTATTGTTTTAAATGACATTTAGACAATTTTTACACAAAATATGAGAAAATATAAATATGTTTTTATAAATATTTGATTTTACAATTTTTTGAGTCTACTTTGATTTTATAAATAAATGTAAAAGAAAACAGAAAAGAGAAACAAAAAAGAAAAATAAAAGAAGAAACACGAAAAAGAAAAAGGAAACAGAATAAAGAAAACTGGAAACAGAAAAAAGGAAAAAGAAAAAGGAAAAAAACCTTTAGGACCGGTTTTTAACAACAACCGGTCCTAAAGGTGCTTTCGCGCGCGCAGTTTGGAAGTGGCCTAATTTTCGGACCTTTAGCACCGGTTTATGTTTACAACCGGTGCTAAAGGGTCTTTAGCACCGTTTGTTAACACAAACCGGTGCTAAAGGCCTGTACAGCGGCGATTTCTAGTCCTTAGCGAAAAATTCTCTCCTTCAGTTCGCGCGCGCGTCTTCTCTCCTTCCCCGCGGCGAAGCCCTACTCCGATTCGACACGCCGTCGTCGCCGTGCTCGATTCCTCGTCGCCGTCGCCTCCTCGCTGCCGTCGCCGTCCGTCTCGCCGCGCCGACGCCGCCTCCCTCTGCCTCCCCACCGTCGCCCCGACGCCGCGCCTCCCTCTGCCTCCCCACCGCCGCCCCGCCTCCGCCGCCGTCGCCGTCCGCCTCGCCGCCCCGACGCCGCCCTGTCGCCGCCCCGACGCCGCCCCGACGCCGCTCCCTCTGCCTCCCCACCGCGCGCCGCCCCGCCTCCGGCCGCCCCGACGTGTACGTGTGTGTGCGTACACGTACGCGTGACGTCACGGCAACGGTGAGTTTTTTTTGTTTTTTTCTGTTGTAATTAGAATTAGAATTAGAATTAGAATTTGTAGTTAGAATTAGAATTAGAACTAGAAGTAATTATAATTATAATTAGAATTAGAATTAGAAAAATATTTGGACATATAAATTTAAAATATATTAGCTAGAATTAGAATTTTTAGTAATTATAATTAGCTAGACTTAGAGAATTTTTTCTGTTTAAATTTAAAAAATATTTTTAAATATCAAATACTTGTAATTCAATTATGAATTAAAGGTAGTACCAATAAATAGGCGTAATTATGTTTAAGTTGTAAACAACACAAAAATTGTGCCTTTATACGTCTTCGATTCGAAAGTGAGTTTAAAAAATGAAAATTTTATTTTGATATCATAGTTGTAAATTAGAGTTCTTGATTTTATAAATTAGAGTTCTGCATTTTAGAGTATTGCATTTTATAAATTATTATACCATATTATCTGTATAAATAACCAATGAAATAATTTTTCTAAGTGTCCGATGAAATAATTTTGCTAAGTGTCCGATGAAATAATTTTGCTAAGTGTCCGATGAAATAATTTTGCTAAGTGTCCGATGAAATAATTTTTCTAAGTGTCTGAGTTTAAAAAACGAAAATTTTATTTTGATATCATAGTTGTAAATTAGAGTTCTTTATTTTATAAATTTTACTAGCAGGTGTTGAGCTATGGATCCCCAAGAACCACATGATCCGCACGCCGATCAGCTCGCGGGAATGGGTGAGGCGGATAAGGAAAGATACATGTGCTAGATGATTTTTGAAGATGCAACGGCCATATATCATGATCACGACGGTGGACAGGCGTTTAGCAATTAATTTTTGAACGACTCCGGTGACGGAGCTGAGAATATAGAAGATGTAGTAGATGACGACGATGACAACGTCGACGAGGCAGAAGTGCCCTCCGAAACAAAATCTGCCAATGTATATCTCAAGTCACTGTTGACGCAACAATTAATTTGTATTGCACTTACTAACGAATCATTATTTTCCCGTTTAGGCGCCCTCCGGAATAGCTAGCGCAAAAACTGAGACAAAGTCCAAACGAGGCCCGGCCGTAAGGTTGAAAGATACTGCAAGGTACTCGATCGATAAAGTTGCTGCTGATGGCAAACCACTGGAACCCCCAGAAACTTATCGCAAATTTGTAAATCAGTGCGGAGTTGTTGTAAGAGACCTGGTCCCGATCAACTTAATAGAATGGAATAAGCCGAAGACCGGCGCCAACGTTGGAGCTACTTATGTCGATGACAGATTGAAAAGAGTGCTTTGCGACACGGTCTGGCTAAATTTCAGTGTAGCGGAAGATAAGAAGAAGAAAGTCGAGGAGTGGGCTTTGAAGAAGATGGCCACACAATTCCAGAGGTGGAAGAAAGACTTGTGGAAGAAATATAAGGACGAAGATCCAGTTTTCACTAGGCACCTAGTGAAGATAAGAGACGCTTGGCCTGATTTTAAGGCGTACAAGAAATCGGGTGTCTTTACATCCCGATCAGCTACAAATACGGAGAATGCGAAGAAGAAGAAATATCACCATATTTTGGGGTCAGGTGGCTACATGACTGCCCTGTCTAGGTGGCGACTCTATGAAGAAGCGCTTCTGAAAAGAAATATCATTCCACAGACACATGACTGGCCCGATAGGTCCAAGTTCTGGTTGTTCGCGCATGGGGCAACGTTGGACACTGAGACTGGGATGATTGTTGCGGAGGGACCATGGTCGGAAAAAATAACACAAGTCGTATCAGATCTAGAGAAGGCAATAGAAGCTGTTCGAAAAGGAACTTTTGTTCCCGATAGAGGGAACGACGAGCTGACGAAGGCAATCGGGAACCCCGAAAAGTGGGGACGAACACGAGGCTTTGGAGCCACACTACCCCATGGAGCCAACGGTTTCCGGCGAACCTTGGCACTTACAGAAGCCGTGGTAGAAGCAAGAAGAAGGCGCTGGAACGGTTATCGACATTAGAAAAAAGGTGGCGTTTCTCTTGAAGAAAGGGAGACACCCAATACCTGACACTGAAGAGGAGGAAGAACATCCTGCACCTGACGCTGATCAGCAGCAATTAGAAGACGATCATGTAGCAGATGCCGTCCCATCTCAGCATAGAAGCATCGTGGGTTCCACGCAGCTGCAGCTAGAAGACGGTTCTGCAGTCGAACCGTCGGCGCCTCACTACCCCGTGGATGATATCACGGAGAAGACAAACTGTGAGATACATATGCCAATGGGGAACATATCCTTCATGGTGGCGTCAGGCTATGCTTTACCGAATCAACCTGGAGCAACCTACCATGGTGGTCAGATTCCACCATCCCATGCTCGTGTCGGGTTGTCAACAATTACACCGGGATGCCAGTCAATTGAGCTTCATATTCCTGGAGGTGAAGGCGAGAAGACACTGGGAGAAATGGAGCTTGGTATCATCTTGTGGAAGAAGAAACACATCGTGTTTCCTAACGCGGCGCCAAGGCCACCGACTCCTCCAGGTACAAATGCATCACCTCCAACAATTACTAAATGTTGCACCACATGTAAGCCTATTTTTAATAGTTTTTTCACTTTCGTACAGAGAATGCACGACCTCCAAGTCCACCCCCCAACGCACCTCCAAGTCCACCCCACAACGAAGATTGGGAGCCCGAGGCCGAGAGTCCATCGCCCGTGCACTCTCGTGAGCCGACGGATGCACCCACTACGGGTACGGCAAAGCGGAAGCTCCAGTTCAGAAGAAACGGGACTCCTCCTAAGAAGAGAGAAAGTAAACCCAAGAAAGTCAAGACTCCCCCGAAGTTACAAGGCCTGATGACTCCGGAGGAACTAGACGAGGCCGTGAAAGCTAAAAACAAAGTATGGTTCGCACGGTTTCCCCTGAAGCCCCCTCCAGACATCTGGAAGGAAACTCTGAAGAACATACCAAAGTGGCAAATTGAGCGCACCATCGACAATTTATATTATCCTGCACCGCCGCCCCTTTCATACTATGAACGGTACATTGAAAAGATGCACACCACACAGATGAAGCAAGCGGAGCATATGAAGCAGACGAAGCAGACGAAATGCGGGAAACAAGTTCCCCAGCTCGGACAACAAGAAGCACAGTCAATTGCCCCGCTCAAGGTGTTATCTGACCAGGCTTCAGTGTCCGGTCCACGCATGGGCGACGTAGGTTACGCTATTGCCCTCTGGTCGAAAATCCTAGTGCTCTAACAACCCAACTATGGAATTTACATGTTTGGTACTTGGAGGCCGCAAGGCAAAAGAGAGACTGTATCATGGCGGCAGTTCCGGATCAACACTACTTCAGAGAGTACGGTGTGGAGGTTGGGTTCGATGAATTTTTCCAGATGTACAATCAACGTGCCCTCGACAAAGCTATCCTCAGCTGCTACTGTTTGTAAGTGATTTATTTGTGTAATTTAATTATTTAGTTAAGCTCGCGTTCATTGCCCGTATAATTATCACTCACGACATTATTTTTGTACGCTACTATGCAGAATGAAGATTCGTGAATGCAGCCTGGCAGGAATCTGGGACTTTGGGTTCATTGACCCGTATTCGTTTCATCAAGAGACAATAGAAAAGTTCAACAAGGATACACCGGATGATTTGCTAAGGTTTTTGAAGCGACAAAGTACCAAAAAAGAAATACTTTGGCCCTACGCATTCAAGTGAGTGTTACTGTCTTGTACACATTCCATTTTGCTTACCCGATGTTAAGTGTAATTGATGAGTATGCATGACTGCGTGTGTACACCTGCGCAGGTCCCACTTCATATTGTTCATCATTAGAATCGATCAAGTACAAGCTGAAGTCTGGGACCCGTTAACCTGTGACGCTGACACATGGAAGAGCGCGCGTCAGATGCTTCAAAGATATATATATAGCGGCCTCTTTCGTTCATCAGCCTCTTTTTCTTTCATTTCCTGATATCAAGTAAGTAATAATTAACTCTTGTATTCATTTTTCTTTGTCGGCCAGGGTTTGGCAAATGTTCATCAAGGAAGAACCCGGTACATGGGCAGACAAGCTTCACTTTCAGATTAACAAAGTAAGTAGTACTACGTACCCTGGTTTCAATACCATTACCATTCTCTTGATTATTATTAATTTGACTGAATTATGTTCTCGTATATAGAGCGTCCCGCAACAACCACATGGCACTAATTATTGTGGATACTACGTTTGCAAGTACATTCACATGATTACACTGGTAGAAAAATGGCCTTCGGTATGCCAGCATCAGTCCCCAAGCGTCGCGCCCCGTGACTAATGAGTCTTTATTCCCGGGTCGCCAGGAGACCCGCGACAGAAGGTCAGACGTCGCGGTTTGGGAAACGCGTTGCCGCGCGTGGAGGGAATTAATTCCGGTTGACCTCGCCGCCCGGGACTATTGGTCCTTTATTCCCCGTTCCCGTGGCCAACCGGGACCATTGGCTCTTTATTCCCCGTGCCCGTGGCCAACCGGGACTAAACATCGGCTTCTCGCCTTCCCGCGGCGGTTTTTATTTCGCGAAGAGGCAGAGGGCGCCATTTCCACTGCTCGCTCTCTTCTTCCTCTGTTCTTCCTCGTTCTTCCTCTGTTCTTCCTCTCTCGCCATTTCAAGCACACGCACGCAAAATGGCTGAATGGACGGAATACGATGGGAAGACACCATGCGGCAAGGATTTGGACGTGCTCTTCAGCAACAGTTGCGCGCGGCTGCCTGAAGCTCTAGGTCGTTTGGCCGATCTGTATTGGGCAGCTCCCGAAGAACACCGGTTCTTTGGGCTCGATCTGGAGTACACGGCGAATCAGCAGGATGTTGCCGTCATCCAGATTTCGTTCAAGGAGACGGTGTTGGTCTTCCAATGGTCAAGGTACGTAGAAGCTAGCACACGTCCACGTACAAATCTTGCATGCATGCATTTCGGGTTTTTTGGTTGCATGTGAAGATCATATGTGCTGCAACTAATCTAACACATAGCCTATTTTTGTTGTTACAGTAGCTCAAGGCATTGCCCGGACCTTGTTGATTTTCTTGTCTACAATGGGTTCGACTTTTGCAGCGTTGACATCACGCAAGACCGCGTGAAGTTGGCGCGCATCGGTGTTGTGATACCTGAAGATCACTATATTGATCTTCAGAATCTTATCCAGTTCACCGGGCCAAAGACCGGGATGGCTGTCATGGCAAGCTACTTAATCGACCCCTGCTATCACCGGATGAAGACTGATTTCCCCCGGCAGAATCACAACTATTGGGAGGAGACCCCATTGCGCATGACGAACCTCAAGTATGCGGCCGTAGATGCATATGTGGCGTACGAGTTGTTCCGCATCTACTCGGCGGGGCCATAGATGATGTATGCGTTCGATATTGCGCATGTAATGGTTATCTATAATTAGTAGTATATATATGTAATGGATAACTTTTGTGATCGACTCTATATATATATGTTAATTATGAAATGTGATCGACTCTATGTTTGTGTTATGTGTGATCGACTCTATGCATGTAATTAATATTGTTTGTATTATTGTTCTTTATTTTTTATATATTTTTTCATTTTAAGATTTTAAAATGAATTAGTATTATTTTTCTTCATTTTTTGATATATTATTTGTATTTTTAAGATTTTAAAATGAATTTGTATTATTGTTCTTAATTTTTGATATACTATTTGTATTTTAAGATTTTAAAATTAATTAGTATTATTGTTCTTCATTTTTGATATATTATTTGTAATTTTAAGATTTTAAAATGAATTAGTTCTATTTTTCTCAATTTTTGGATATATTATTTGTATTTTTAGAAATAATACAAATTAAAAGTTAATGTTTATTTATTTATTCAAAATTATTAATTACATCATTACTTTTGTTTATTAAAAGATTTATTTGCAATTCAAACAATTAAGAAATGTGGCTTCGACTAACATGTTAATAAGATTGATATGATACTACTATCACATACATGCGTGAGAAACACTTGGATTCGGGACGGGATGGAACTCGGAAGTTAAGCGTGCTAGTGCTAGAGTAGTGGGAGGATGGGTGACCGAGCGGGAAGTATGACCATGAGTAAGTAATTTGACTAGGGATAATCTTAGTTAGACACTAAGGAAAGCAAATAATACAAATTGTGAAAAAAAGAAGGGAGTGAAAAAAAAGGGAGAGGGAGTGAAAAAAAAGGGAGTGAAAAAAGGTGAGAAAAATAATTAGAAACCAAATGAATTAAAAAAATTACGAAATAAATCTAGTCCCGGTTCATGTGGCCAACCGGGACTAAATGTCCTCCGACCCCAGGCTCCGCCACCCGCCCACGTGGACGGGCCTTTAGTTCCGGTCCGTAAGTAGCGGGACTATAGGGGGGGGCCTTTAGTCGCGCGTAGCTAGTCTCGGTTGCCTGGACGGGATTAATGGGCCTGGCGAACCGGGACTGTAGGCCTGTTTTCTACCAGTGTTATCAATGAGAAATCCCGTACTTCCAGAAATCTAGAGGTACGTAACCGGATCTTCACAACTTTATTTATGTTGCCATCAATTATGTTTAGTTTTGTTCATAACTTAATTGTTTTCATCTACTTCTTTTAAAGCTGCAACGAAAGCGGGCGATGCTCAGACCAATCCAACGTTGCAAGGCAGTTGCAGAGAAATTAACAGGATTTCTCCTCACGCAAGTCATAGATGAGGCGGAGAATTTTTCCATCCTATGAACCAATAGCCAGCTCACTTCTCTATGCAAGTATACATCTATTGGAAACGAACTTCAGGTTATGTAATGATAATCGGTCGAGTACTTCGTGTTACATGTATATATGTACTTTTATTTGGTGCATCAACATTTAACCGCAAACAAGGAATCGGAAACACTTAACCGCAAACACAGAATCGGTGTTTCCGGATACGTATTTCCGATTATGTGTTTCCGATTCCGTGTTCGTAAAAAACGAAACACAGACACACGGAATCGGAACTACGGAATCGGAAAGACGTAAACGTATATACGGAACCGGAAACACGTAAACGGAAATCCTGAAAATACGGAACAGGGAAACACCGAAATACGGAATCGGAAACCCTGAAAAGAAAAGGAAAAAAAAGAAAAAAAACATTAGGACCGGTTGGTGTTACCAACCGGTTCTAAAGGTCCTCCGCCTGCGCCCACTCTTCGACGCCCACGTGGAGGCCTTTAGCACCGGTTTGTAAGAGACCGTGTCTAAAGGGGGGGAGGCCTTTAGTCCCGGATACGTAGCACCGGATGTGTATCCGGGTCCAAAGGCCCTTACCAACCGGTTCTAATACCCCTTTCTCCACCAGTGCTAGTGGTGTCTCTCCATAGAAGATAAATAACATGTGTGGTGAATAAATTACAATTGGAAAATTGACAGAAATTAATGAAGGTTGCACCGTAGTTCATATGCAATACATAAAGATTACTATGTGATTCACGCGGGCATTAGAACAAGAAACATAAACCGTCATCCAACTGCATCTATGACTAATAATTCACCCTCCGAATATCATCCGAACAAACGTTGTGTATTAAGTTGCAAGCAACAGATAATCACAGTAAGAAAAGTGTGTAATATAAACAATGTAAACGAAGTAAACACCGTTGTTTTCTCCCTAATGGCAACAACATATCCTCCATCCGTCACGTTTCTATCACTCAAGAACAGATGCAAAGGAGGCATGAACCCAATATTGAGCATAAATACTCCCTCTTGGAGTTACTAGCATCTACTTGGCCAGATCATCTACTAATAACGGAGAGCATGCAAGATCATAAATAACATATGCATGAAGATAACATGATCTATTGATAATCAGAGGAAATAGCATTCAACATTCATCGGATCCTAGCAAACACAACATGTAGCATTACATAAAGATGATCTCGATCATGTAGGGCAGCTCACGAGATCTAAACATGAGGCATAAAGTGGAGAAGACAACCATCTAGCTACTGCTATGGACCCGTAGTCCAGGGATGAACTAATCACACATCACTTCGGAGGAGGGCATGGTGGTGTAGACCCCTCCAGTGATGAATTTCCCCCAGGCAGGGTGCCGGGGAGAGCTGCAGAACCCTCTCGATCTCGGGATGACGATGACCGCGGCCTCGGGTGTTTCTCGGGGAAACGTGGTATCTTTTTGGGGTTCACGCATCGGGGGGATTATATAGACGAAAGGGCGATGGCAGTGGACGTCCGAGGGGCCCACACCGCCCTAGGCGCGACCGGGGAGGGGGGCGCCCTATGGTGTGGCCCCTCTCCGGGCCTCCTTGGGACTCCATGGAACCTTCGGGAATTTTAAGACTTCCGGGCTTCGAATTTTCCAATTTCGAGAACTTTTCTAAAACTAAAAAAAGCAGAAAACATGGAACTGGCTCTATGGCATCTTGCCAATAGGTTAGTCCCAGAAATCGATAAAAAGACATAAAGTGTACAGCAAACATGTAGGAAATAACATGAAAACAACATGGAACATCAGAAATTAAGGATACATTTATGACCTATCATCCGCGCAGAGATCATTTTTAAAAACATCATATGTATTGTTTTTGGGTGATGTGTATGAACATATAGTATATCTTATGAATCTAGATCGCTTTGGGAGGTTAAAAATAATTAACTCCCAATTGTTGGTATTACATAAATGATGGCACACCAGACCAAAATAGATGGAGTTGTATATCGGCATCGTCACATTTGTTTTGCAAAAATACCTTTTCAAATATCTTTATACCAATTTTGTGGTCATATTCATTATGATAACAATGAATTATTTGGAGCAATTGATCAACTACTAAAAGTTATTGGAATAATAATTTATGTACTCTTAATATAAAAGACACACGGACTGTCCAGTTCAAATAGTCGATGGATCTGCTCCATGTAACAAAACCGCATACCATTTACCTTGAGTCCAAAATGGAATCACCTGCCTTGCTCACGGTATGGTGCCACGCCGTTAGCCGTGTTCTTGACTTTGAATTACTCATACCGTTATTCGACTTCCTATCAAAGTAGTGAAATCAACTACAGATGTATTCATTTTTTAGACACATCCTAGGAAACAAGATTCGTTTAGACGGTGATTAACATCCCCAATATTTGAAAAAAAATGTCACCGCACCGAGTAAAAGTATTTAGTAATCTTATTTCATCGTAATCATAAACTGATTTATACTTGGTAAAAACAAGGAAAACGCTGACGTTCCCCCGGGGGACGATCCTCCGGATGCCTTGCCTGAAGCGCGCATACGAAGGGGAGCAGGGCCCACCACGAAGCGTTATCTCTTCGTTGCTTCGTTCTCGTCCATTCGTTTCGTTCCCCGAGCGAGCAGTCTCCGCCGCACCCATCGTGCCGCTGAAGAACCTCCGCCCTGGGGTGGCTCGCTCCTGGGGGTGGCCGCACCGACTCGTTCCCGTGGAGGCCGCCGATGGCGCGCCGCTGCCCCGCCGTCGGAGGTAACCTACAACCATGGCGGGCGATGGGAGGTCTCCATGGCGGCGGCCGGAGGCGCGCCGTCGAGACTCTTCGACCTCGAGGCGCTCCACGCGCCACCTCCGCCTCGAGGTCGAGCTCGGTAGGGGCGGTGGGTGTATCCATGGCGGGCAAGATGGCCTCGTAGCCATGGCCTCCGCAGCGCGCGGTGCTACCAGATGTGGCTCGAGCTGCTACAGAGGACTTCACCTCCCCCTCCTCCGCCCCGGGCGCCACCGCCGCCGCGCAGCGGGACCGCCGCTGCTCCGGGGGACGCCAACGCCCCTGCTCCCGTAGATTAGGAGGCCGCGACGCCGCTAATTTTTTTGTACAAATTTTTGCTTCAATAGGTGTTTTCTTTTGCTTTTTTTGTACATTTTTTTTGCTACTGTAACTCCGGCGAGCTCCAATTTTTTGCTCTAATAGAATAATTTTTTTGCTACAGTAACGTTATGTTTTTGCTTTGTTAGAATAATTTTTTTGCTCTGCTATTCCCCCGGCGAGCAAAATGCTCCGGCGATGCTCCGATGAAATGTGACTTTTTGCTACACGTCTCCGGCGAGGTCTGACCTTTTCCTGTTCTTTTTTGGGGTGAAACGTTTTTTTGCTACGGGAGCAAAAGCGGGACTTTTTTTTGCTACGGGAGCAAAAGCGGAATTTAGACAAAAAATGGGACACGTGTCAAGCAGGGGACCCGGGGGATGAAAATTTTCTATCCCCCGGGGGACGCCCAGTGCTGTCCTAAAAACAATGCAAACGTGGGAACAATATACAATTCTTCCATGGTCGGGCCTTTAATGTTTTATGTACAATTCAAAGGAAGAGAGGAACACTAAAAAAAATGCATAATTCTATCTTTTTTCTATGTTCAAATCTCTCATGACCACTCCACAAATTCCTTCAATAATTGTCTAGAGCTTCAACCTTATCCTCAATATTATTCACTGACAGGGCGCTGAATGGATATGTGTGTAAATTTGTCAAATCATATCATACGATGAACGTGTAAGACAAAAATGTTCAGTTTCAACCTAAAACATGTAAGAAAAATATGTGAAGTTTCAACACATCAGAAAATCAACGAATTCAAACTTGTCGCGGGTCACCAGACGCTCCATAAGAACATTCCATAAAAGCATCGACCAGACGATTCCCCGCACTTCTCAACACCACCGACGCGATCACCACTTTATTATTAGTCCGCACATTCTTCATCACCACCTTAGCGACACCGATTGACCAAATCTAACTCCAAGAGACCTAACTGCAATGTCACGATGCATATCCGAGGTCCCAACCCACTCCCGACGTTGGTGCGACGGTCAGAGGAAGAGGAGACTTGTTTCCGTTTGGAGGCAGAAGAGTCACTATGATTTTTTTCGCAAGATGAGATGGCCAAGTTTTTCTCGCATCTCATTAACTTAGTTTGTGTCGATACGTTAACCTCTACACTCTCGCTCTTAACCTTGTGAGTTTGAAGTCCGACAAAAGGAAATCAAGTACCGCTTCCCATGATGGAGATCCGAAGAATCATTCGAGCATCGACTATATCTATAAGTAGGGTCATGGTCACCGCTAAGTAGTAAGATTCCACCACAATGAGCATGCACACTCAGATCAAGATCTTCGGTATAGGTAGCGTCTCCGCCTCCTCCACACATGCTAATGCGTGGATGAATCACATGAAGATAGGAGAACCTCACTTCAATAGAGTCGGATGAAATAATCCCGGTGCCTTCCATGCATATACCTATCAAATGCACATCCCTACCATGCATAAATAGATAATCCATTAAAATAGTATTGGTTAACTCTAATGCTAAGAAATGAAGTGAAGAATAGGCTATTCAACTTATTCTTAGAGACGCCTTCCTATTTATAAGAGATTTTCCTAGTAGGCGGTCATACTTACCGATCGTCTGGTAGAACAATATTTGAGAATCTTTTTTGGTGAGCTTGGTCCTCAGGTAGGTTAGAGCGGCTATTAGAGTATTAAATGAACGATTTGATCATCTTCTCTGTTTAAGAAGGCATAATTTCAATGATCACTGCCCTTGGCATCAAGAAAAATCCCAACTACTAGAGTTCTCACCACATCAAAATAAAGATGGCACACCAGACCAAAATATATGGAGTTGTATATCGGCATCGTCACATTTGTTTTTCAAAAATACATTTTCAAAAATACATTTGTTATGAATAGCTAGTGTAACGAATTCGTGTGTTTAGGAACTGGCGCAGGCAATGTCCATGGTCATTGTGTCTGCCTTCTTCACCTTTGCTGCGGTCGCATTGGCACCAGCGAAAAAAAATCGTCGAAATTTCGTTTGAATTTCGCGAAAATTACGATTCTTGAAGTGGGCGAGAAAAGGAAATATTCGCCGAACTCATTTAATTTAGCTAAATAATAAATAAATAAATAATTTGACTGTGGCGAAAATATTTGAAAATTCTCTTCGAAATTTCGTGAATTTCTCGAAATTTGCGAATCTCGGACGTGGGCGAAAGAAAAAAAAAACAAAATGTTGAACCTTGATTGGCAGTGCTGTAAGAGGCGTGCAGGCGAAAAAGGTAGCATGCGAGCAGTGCCACTGTCCATGTCCTGCGCCACATGAAAGGACTTGTCGTCAATGAACCCGAGTAAAAACATGTTGCTGAAATGGACGCCGATGGAAGCCAAGGCACCCCCCACCTGCAAGTATAGGGTCGCCGTGAACCACAACAGAAACGACATGTCTATGCATATGAGAAAGTCCGTGCGCAGTAAAAAGTTTCTTTCTTTGAAAATCCTTGCAAGTAGGGTCTTCAACAGCCGATGAAGACGAGGATCAGATTGAGTGGAAATTTTCTACCTCGGAAAGCTAAGCTACGGTGCTGCCTCTGCCTTCAAAATGCAGTTCGTCGGCTCCTACTCTGTCATCGACGTCACGAAGCTGTGGTGATCCATGTTTCAACCCAAGTGCAAGATATTTTCGTTGCTCTGCTCAAGCATCCTGACGGATGATATGTTGGTTGTCCGAGGAATTGATGATGGCAACCCCTGCGTTCTTTACGTTCAGGAGGTAGAAACTTCTGCCTACCTGGCTTTGCAATTCCCGTTTGCCTGCACGGTCTGGTTCCTCCTTGCGCTGTGGACATATGCGCCTGATTTGGAAATTCAAATACATCAATTCTCATCTCTGTTCTGGTTTCAAGATGGTAACACTGTCGAAGGACGAGCTCATGGTGGGGATATATGGGGTTTGGCATATGTGGAAAGATATATGTCCACAACACACTTACCTCTGGGAGCACCTGCTTGTTATCTTCTCCGGGATCATCTATTACTGCTTGGCACTCACCTAGCAAGGCGGGCCTGAACAACTCACCTCTTGGAGCCCGACGAGAAATCTGACTTTACAACACTTTTTCATTTACCGTTTCTTGGCTAGAGCCTGTATGCCAAACTTTGTTTTCTTCCCTCTTAATTGAATTGGCAGAACAACTTTTGTGTTACCTCAAAAAACAAAATACAATGGCAATGGACCTCTTTCATATACAGCCCAAAGATAGAACACTGGATTTTAGAAACATCAGGTCGAACAATGTGGCCCATCCAAAAAGAGGAGGAAATCGAAATGATCTGTCCTAGAATAAGATACCACAAGAAAATTTGCACCTTACTCAATTTGGTTCTAAGCATTATTGATGTATGCCTTACATAGATGCAGTTTGTCTAAGCTCATTTTTGCATCAGACACAATTACACATAAAAGCAGTGAAGTAAATGTATCGTGTTCAGCGGTTTTCAGTTCTTCGCGATCAATCGACGACGAAACTCTCCAAGAGCCCAGATTGGGTACAAGTTGCGGTAGTTGCCATAATTGTAGGAAAAGGAGCAATTGAAGCATCCAACGTGTTCCTGTCATCAAAGGTGAAATTTCAGATTGCTTCCGGTAGAACTAACCTTCGTCTCCAAAGTGTACCGTTCACAAGCATGGTACAAAAATTACGTAGTATAACAGGGTCAACTACTGGCTAGGTTTATTAGAGGATTTGACAGGATTGTAGTAGGTTTTGTGCCATGAAAACCATTACCCTGAAGATCGTATGATCTCCAGGACGACATTGATTAAGAATTACGATCATACACAGAAATTATAGATACTCCCTCTGTTTTTATTTACTTTGCGTTCTGGGTTTAGTCAAAGTCAAACTCCGCTAAGTTTGACCAGATATTTAGGAAAAAATATCAACATCTACAATGTAAACTCAATAGTATAAGAATATTCGTAAAATATATTTTCATATTATATGTATTTGGTATTATGGATGTTGATACTTGTTTCTATATTCTTGGTCAAACTTGACAAAAATTGACTTTGACTAAACCCAGAACGCAAAGTAAATGAAAACGGAGGGAGTAACTATTTATGTTTTTCTAATCTGGTGGTCTCCAGCAAGCTAAACTTCTAAAATTCTTTGTTTTCTACTCTCTTCGTTCCATATTATAAGCCGTTTTGGCAAACTAATTTAGTTTGCCAAAACGGCTTACAATATGAAACAGAGGTAGTATAAAGCAAGGTTGCGGCTTTATTTCTATAAAAAGTATATACACTATTGATAGTTTAATATTTCTATAAGCCCAAATTTTCAATACATACTTGTTGGGGAAACTCTCCTGTGTCTAGTTGCATATTCATCAACTCTTTGGCAGCATGATATAGTGGTGCAGGATCTCGTTCAACCTGAACATAAACATCATATGAAAATAGCATGTGGTTATCAGAACAATTTAGAATGATATACTACTTGCTTAGAGTAATCCCAAATGAGCAATGGAGAAACATACCTGCCCAGCATAAATCAAAGCCAACATTGCCCAAGCAGTGTTCACTGCATGAGGGCTAGTAGCCTCCACATAAGCCTGTCAAGTGCAGAGTGGAAACCACAAATATCTTCACTAGAATTCCACTCATCATGAAAACATATGGTTTAAACGGAATAATATTTTGTAAATTTGAGTTATACTTAATTTAATTGGCCGATTTGTGCAAATGTTAAACCAAAGAACTATAATGGTATCTAGAAATATAATGGCTTTAAAGTGAAACATTCTTCCTAGTAGTTTCTTTATTTTCAATGAAGTTCAACCTGGTAATATAATGGTAGCATCAACTATCAAAATAGAATGCACATACATATTTTTATCACAATTCCATTATACTTAAAGACACTATACCAGAGGCGAATAGTCTCTCCCTCATCTTGGTACAATCAAACAAAATGACATGAATAATTTCTCTGTTCATGTGACAACATCATTGTCAATCGATTACAAACTATGTTCGTGTGAAAACATCACTGTCAATTGCTTGTAGAAGAAGAGTGAGCAAGAATAGTATATGTAGAAACATAAATTTTCTGGGAGCATAGGAGTGGCAGTGTGCTCGAGTAGCGCATATCACCATGTGCAACTAATACTTACAAGTAAATAATGAAGCATTAGTGTTTAGTGGCCCTGGAGTTGGACAAAAGATTTTGTTCTTAAAATAATTTCCAGTATACGGTTTAAATTTCTGAAATATCTTTGGATTTCCGGTTTACAATACTGACGTGCCAGATACAACTATGGGTCACTTCTGACGGGAGACTAGTAAGATGGCCATAGGTTAAACTCGTTTTCTCAGGAATATGAAGATATCACCTCTACCTGGCATATCAAGGTAAGAAATATACAAACCAAGCTTGACACTACCAAACCCAAACAAACCATGCAGGTTGATACAAAAAAATATCTCAAGGATTACCTCAATTTCACTAGAAAGATAAGTCTCTCCCCATCCACCGGTGCTTAGTTGCTTTGACAACAGAAAGTTGCATGCTTTCCTTATGGAAGAACTATTTTCATATGTTCTACCACTAGCAATTAACCCATGTACAGCGAAGAATGTTCCATAGGTGAAACATATACCCCAAGTGCCAAACCTATTAGATAATAACTAATTCAGTCATTGACTGCAAATATTAGAAGTTCAAATAGCTAAGACTAACAAACTATTATTTGTAGATACCATGAGCCATCCTTTCGCTGTTTATCCTCAATAAACTTGGATGAGTTCTTAATACATTTTGCTATCTCTTCTTTGCGGTACCCCGGGTAAAGCTCTTTGAACATAATTAGAGTCTGAAGCACCGACGATGTACATTCGACAGATCTATGAACAGGTTGAAGGCCACGAATTAGCTCTCCAGTTATACTAAGAAAAGAAAATTAATGATATTTTCTACTAGAAGTAACATATTCTCGTTCTTACGGATAATCAACTATAATGTTCAGAAAACTCTCACAAGGGTTGAGAACCTAAATGCCAAAAAAAAACCAGATTAGTGTCAACATGTTAAAACAACAATATCATCTAAACACACTAAACATAAATATAATAGACAAGAGAAATGACCCGTAAGCACAAAATTGAAAGGTCAAACAACATTAACAATGTACATGCTAAATTTTCAAATAGGGGTCCCTTGGCTGGACCGTAAGATATGTTGTTTACAACATGGGTTATTTAAACCGATCACACAGAATTGTAATAGCAAGTCACACGCATAATTTGTGTACCTAATGTTTTTTCATACAATAACTATAAATACTCACCTCTAATAGAGAAGTAGTTCTCTTACACTCATATGTGGAAAATGTTCCATCTTTATTCTTCACCAGAGAAGAAAATTATGATCAGTAATAATCAATGTGAAGTACAAGGTTAAATAATTTTAAGAGAACACATGAACCATATATAAGAGTTACAAAACAAAAGTAGAGAAATTTCGTCAGTATGATAAGAAGATTTTTTAATACAATAAATAAACTTATGAACCATACATATGAAAAACTACAATATCTGAGTAAATAACAAAAAAAATTAAAGTACTTGTTATGATACAGAGGATTGTTTTTTTCGTCCATAAAAAATATTGATAATACAAATAGGAGTGCTGGATGTGCAAAAAACCCAATAATGGAGGAAATTGAGAAACAGATTGTAGATAATACTGGTTTTTACATCTTAGGCATGCCCAATATTTACTCAATAATTTGTGATGACAACGAAACAACAAACTAGAAACAAAGGTATGACAATCTGTATTGCTACTACGAATCTCATTTTTCACCATAGGATTTGAATGCCCTAAACCTTTTTTATGGTCATTCAGTAATTTAGATTGTGGCTCGGATATAATAGAGATTCGGCGTTGATTCAATAGACATAAGATGCCCTCACCAAAGTGATAACCCAAAATGAACCAATAAAAGTTACTTGAGGATGATGATGTAAAGGCTCATGTAAAACATAAATTTCACCTCTGCAAACTCTGTTTTTGATAGAATACGAGTTTGTGATGTAGGAAAACACTATGTATTTGTCCTTCTTATTTAAGTTCGTCATATTACAGGTTTTCCAGGGAGAGGAGTCTCTTACTGGTAGCTACCTAAAATATCGGGTAGGAAATAGGATATTTGAGTGGAATTATCTCCAAGCAAAATGATCGGCATAGACTTAGATTTCTTTGATATTAGAAGTTGGGACATTAGGGATTTTTTAGTTTCTGCTATTCAGAACATCAATTCCTCTGACCAAAATTCTTACTTAGAGGCTCCCTTTTCTGAATTAGAAATTAATCCATCTTTGATTCCTACTCTTATGGTGCTCTTGATTTTGATGGATTTCCCTTCATGTTATGTCAACATTTTTAGATGTCGTGCATGCTAACTTGGTTAGCATGTACCATTCCTTTTATGAGGGCA